>JAKUCM010001656.1:0-21989 GCA_023374145.1 Lepidium sativum
TTGCTTTTTATCTTTTTCATCACTGGATGTGAAATCATTTGATATGTTAATTGATATAAATTATAATATGAAATTCAAGAAGCCTAATCTGATAAGCCAATATTATTAACTTAAATCTTTGTTTTACAGTGTTTTATATTTGCCCCCTTGAATTTTTAACTGATTATTTGATACGTAATGATAGGTTTTGCACAATTACGCATTGTTGCCAAAATATACAAACTATATACAAAAGAACAATTTCTACATTATCGAAAAGAAAAAAAAAGTAAGAGAGAGAAAATGCAATTTCATAGTTGTTGTACATATTAGGTTTTGATCAAAAAGCACTATATATAGTCCAGTGACAAACTACAATCTGGTACAAATTTATATACGAACATCATATGTTAATTTATTTTTGTTTTGTCGGTATAATTCTAAAAAACGTAATAGAACGCAAATCAACCCAGCCAAATCCAAACGCGACTGGCGTTTAACTTAAAAGCAGTGTAGGAAAAATTCGTATCGTTTATTCTTTTTTCAAATAGTAGCGATTTGCGGCGTCTGATCGCAAACGCTAATTAATTGAAGCTTGAGTTTATCATTCCACATCTCCGTGTAACAATCAGCATCGCCACCTCTCCGTCGTGCCTCCACCACCACAAGTAAATCGTTCAGCCGCGAAATATAAATCCCAATTATGAAATTCCCGTTTTGCCCTTCCATTTCAAATCCATATTCTTCTTCCTTCTTCTTCTTCATCCTCAGTTTCTCCTCTTTCGCGAATTTCTCCACTTCCTCCGCTAGTTTCTCCGGCGGCTTCTCCGACAGAAACCTCTCAGATTCCACACCGAACTGCTACTCCCTTCGAATAACCCCGAGAGATCTAATCCTGATGAAAAAGAAATCAGATCAAATGCGTTTAAACTCTTCACTGATTCCGATTCCAGTTTCTGATTCGCGCAATCTAGATCGATATCGTCGTGGAATTTGATCGTTTTAAAACCTCCTTTAACAAACCACGGATCATTCAGGATCTCATCAATGGTGATCCTCGTCTCTGGATTGATATCGAGAAGACGAGAAATAAATCGTTTCAGATCTGGAGACATCCATCGAGGGCAACGATATTCCCCTTTGTAAATCTTCTTATACATATTCATCAAATTCGGATCGTTAAACGGCAAATAACCGGCGGCGAGAACGAACAAGACGATGCCACAAGACCACACATCGACCTTCGCTCCTTCGTATCCCTTTTTCGTGAGAATCTCCGGTGCTACGTAAGCCGGAGTCCCGCACAAGGTGTGCAATAAACCGTCGGGTCGAATCTGATCCGTTAAAGCACTGAGACCAAAATCAGAAACCTTCAAATTCCCGTTCTCGTCGACTAAGAGATTCTCCGGTTTAAGATCACGGTGGTAAACACCACGCGCGTGGCAATAACCAACGGCTGAGATCAATTGCTGGAAATATTTACGGCTGAGATCTTCACTGAGACGTCCATATTTTGAAATCTTGTTGAATAGCTCACCTCCTTTAACAAACTCCATGGCGAAGAAGATCTTCGTCTTCGTAGCCATCACTTCATGGAGTCTAACAATGTTTGGATGAGATAAACGTCTCATGATTGAAATCTCACGTTTGATGTTGTTAGCGAGAGCTGGATTCATGAGAAGCTTCTTCTTGTTAAGGATTTTAACGGCGACGCTTCTACCGGAACGGCGATCACGAGCGTGAAAAACCTTGGCGAAAGCGCCGCATCCGAGAAGCTTACCGAGCTCATATTTCCCGAATAAGGCGTTGCTGTCGTCGCCGGAGATAATCTCGATTTCTGGCATAATTCTAGAACCCAGAAGACGATTTCGCCGGAGAATTTGAATATGTTTTGATTTGCGCGTAATTCAGATATGAACACGTATGCTAATTCTTCTTTTCTTTTGTTTTTGGGTTTTGTGGAATAAAGATTTTGAAACAGAAGTCGTTTTGTATTTAAATGGACGAAAATTAAGGTGAAAGACAACGCAGAGAATTCTTATTGTCGGTCTTAAAGTTTTGTTAACAAAATAAAAAAATAAGTTCAACAGAATAAACACAGAAGTTTAGGAGAAACTCTCTCATTATTTTTTTTTTCCCTAAATTGATAATTAATTTAAATTGTCACCGTTAATATTTTTGTTAATCTACTAAAGAACAATTCACTAATTTATACTTATTCATAACATTTGTTTCTTTTTTCGGGTCAAATACTGACATTTGAGAGAGAGAGAGTTATATGGTACATATAATATCATTTAAGTTTATACTCAACCTTCAAAAACCAAATATTAGAAGTAAGGTTTAATACTGTACGTGATCTAATCTACAACCTTGTAATACAAACCATTGCAAAATAAACTGTTACTACACATGAAGCAAAATGTAACATATAATACGAACAAACTTAATAGTAAATATTCTTTCTTCTAACTATGCGTGATTTTATCACCTAACATTCTCATTACTCTTCTCGTAGTTTCTACATCTAAAACAATCCAGAATCGTAAATAAATAGAAGGCGTTGTCTGATTTCATGTGATTTTCATTCAATTTTTAGGTAAGTGAAGATAGCGACTTGATGAACTTATAGAATTAAGACAAAACATGTGTTCTATGAGATCTTTGCAGGTGTTAGAATAACACGTGTCAATATCCGAGCGGTGGAACAAGTCGAGGCCGGCTTCCAGCTGGACGGATCAGGATTGTGGGCCGGCTGCTTCCACCCATCCCTGTGAAATTTGAACTATCGGTGCTCAGATATTGCTCTATTATTTTTGTCTATTAATTTTATTCCACACTAATTATTTCTCTATTATTCAATCTGATTGACTAATTATTTCTCTATTATACTAGTATTATTCATCTGCCCACTTGGACCGTCACTCCAATTATAAAACTTAAGGTCGGGTCCGTAATCTGATGAATAAAATAAGATAGAACATGGGCCGTACCATATTCACATCATTGTTAATATTTTACATATAAAGCCTTCTTATTTCGAATAGGAAGAAATAAATCACTAAGTCAATAATGAACTATGACTTTTATATTCTTTATAGTAATTTATATGGCTATGCAAGACTCATATTATATTAAGTTATATGTACATACGTAAAACGTCATCATATGCGTTGATAATATCATCATTATATATTTCAAAGTATAAATGATTTTCTGGTTTACTTGGATGCATGATCTGTACTACGAAAATAAAAACACTATTTTTGGGCTCCCGGCTTATATATATGAGTCCATATGTTATGACTTATGAGCCTTAACCTAATCTATTTAGAAGCCCGTACGGTTCGCCCGTTCGGGTCGATTCTTTTAGTTTGAAAATTCAGCTCGGTTCAATTTTTTCAATTTCACTTCTAATAATTATTTGAAATATGAACCAAATACACTTAAATTTATTTTAGTTTTCAATCGATTGGATTGTGAATGGTTACTTGTAAGTTGTAATAACAAAAATAACTAAAAACCAAAATCTTTAGTACAATAGTTTGTATAATAAATAGTAACAAAATTACTAAAAACTAATCAATTAGTAACAGAACAATAGTTAGTATAATTAATTGATTTTGGTTCTTAATTATGTATTTTTGGTTTTCGGTTAAAAATCAAATTGAACTAATTAAAAACCAAAATTATCTTAATATTGGAACCGAATAGTTTTATCATCAAGAGTTTCACTTAGGGTTTTGTTCTAGAAAAGATGTTTTATATGAAAATATATATGAGTAGAGACATGAGACATGAGACATGAGACATTAGACATGAGACATGACCATGAAATCTGCCATTGATATCATATATATAATGTATATATGTGAGTATAATAAAGATATATAAAAGATTGATCATGGCATGTACAACTTGTTGCCGCACTTGCACCTCCAAGCTTCGGGGTAGTATTCGGTCGTGACAGGTGTTCCCGGAGGCACAGGCACGTGCACTGGCTTGCACGGCGTGCATATTCCACACTTGGAGGAACATCGTGGAGGAAATGACCCCAATCCCCTTAAAGTCCTCCGTAGCTCCACCTCTTTGCTCCGATCACCACCAATCTTCCTCATCTTTTTCATCACTACTATCTTGTCCTCCTCCTGATGAATACATAATCAAAATTCATATATAGTGTCACATTTCGCATAAGTAAATTTTATCACAATCTTGCTACAATACGCATGATGTTGCTAACATACGCATACTGAATTATCAGAAAAAAACATATGCACACTATTGCTAAAATGCTCGGGATAGGTAAAAAAAATTCATGCATGTTGGTGATTCTCCTAAACACAATCATAATTTATCTAATAATAACATTTCATGAATAAATATACCAACCCTATACCTTTTGGAGAATCACCAACATAAAATCATGATTGTAGTGTCTTTAAAAGACAATATGGTTATGTCTGAACTCAGTTTCAACGACTTCTTGCTAACATACGCTAACTTTTGCTAACATACGCATGGTATTGCTAAATTGCGCGTGTAGGGTAAAAGAAAAGTCATATTTTAAGATAGTGCAGGAGGTGTGAGACAGGAAGCGAGAAAGCCGGTCCGGAAAAAGCGCTACGAATTTTGATTACCCAAAAAAGGCAGAGAGATTGAGAAGTTCCAAAGGTGTCATATATTAACGTGCGCCGTGGGGGGACTGTGACTACTGATATAATCAATAGATCAAGATCAAAAAGCAGACAGAAGAAAAGCAGGGACCCACAAGAGGTGAATGGACCAAAGTGGAGTAGTGTCCTTGTCCTTGTGTGCGCTGAAACGAATCGAACGGTTGAGATTGAGTGAATGATTACATGGCAACTCTGCAAGCTCAGTCTCGACATGTCCTCACAGTCTCTTACTGTTCAAGCGTAATTTAGCCCTACCCCTTTATTTGTCTAGTTCTTTTTGAGACCCCCACATTATTAGCTTATTGATTTTAATTCATCAATAATCTTGTCCTCCCAAAATACTTGAATCAAGAGAAATTATAAACTAATAAGCTTAAATTCTTTTGGATTTCATGTTCTTGTATAGTAATTAATGTTGTTATAGTCATCAAATTAACAGTTTTTTAGACCTTTCCTTTGTTAATTGGATATATAGACTCAACAATAACAAAAAGGATCACGCAAGAGAGTAAGCTTACGAACCTGTGCATAGAAGTTCCCTAGTTTCCCATAGTTAGAGTTCCTAATATCTGCTTACAGTAACATAAATGATTCTATGTTACGTACCAAATAAATATTCAAAGATATTTATGTTGGAGAAAGATATATATAGTAATAAATATTAACAATAGAAAAGAAAGAGGGCTTACATGGAGAAGAAAGCGAAGCGGGAGTAATGAAGGTGGTAATCACACAGAGAGTGAAGCAGAGTAGGAATATATATAAGAGACTGAACTTGACTCTCAAATATTCTGTTGATGGTAATGATGACGAAGATGGTCTCTTGAATCTCATGATTATAAAAGTTTCTGAAAATCCCACCTTAGAAGAAGGTAGCAGAGATTAGTTATAAACTCCTCCAAGATCGTTTCATGCACGAAAAACACTTGGTAGCTTTTATAATATTTAAATCAGATACAAAAAATAGATTATTCAAAGGGTTTTCTAAATGCAATTTGGTTTCTTATGATTTGGGGTTTCTCAAAAACGAGAGGGGAATAGTGGGACTGCTTGAGAGGAAGATAAGAGTAAAAGGGGTCGATAATCAGAGAACAAGGAGTGGTTTACTGCAGAATTGAGGAATTAAAATATGGAAAATTAATACTATATCAAATTTGTTAATAATATGAAAATAAGAAATAACTATATGAGAAAGAGAGAATCGAAAGAAGTAATTAAGAAAGGTACCTAAGCATTGCTAAGTTTGGGAGTTAGATTCTTCTGCACTCTATTCTCTCTGTCATTGTACCCTTCCTTTCCCCAGAAATTTCTTTTAGCAATCTTCCAAAATATACATACATATATTTATATCTTATACCTTTTGATAAAATGAGTTTATTTATGGTTATTTCATCTACATGCATATATATTGTGTACACGTTTGTGATTGTTATATAGTGCTCAAAATCGAAAGTTGGGATCACTCTAATATAATATATATATATATATATATATATATATATATATATATATATATATTTGAAGATTTTTTTTACTCGTTGCCTGTTAGTTTTGACTTGGAAACTCACAACTTATCAAATATCAGATCCTACAAATTTGATTCTAACCTACCAAAACACGTATAGTGAATGTTGGATAAGCTCAAAGATTCAACATTATCTTGGTGAACAAGGTTCTAAAACTTAGGATAAATTTGTTAGATAAGATATTCTCCAAGATAGTTTAGGATTAAAAGGATCTAATCCTAATAGAATAAAGAATAACAATGTTGTGCTAATTTATAAATACCTTAGATGAATTGTGTCTAAGCTAAGATTTTGAGTTGTTTAGTTTTTTGAGTTGTATATTCTAAGCAATAAAGAAGAGAAATTTCTTTAATCAAAGTTTACAAAGCATTACAAAACTTTATTTGGTATAAGAGCAATCAATCTAGAAGAAACAAAACCGAGCCATGGGTGATGACATAAAATCAGCAAAGAAAAAAGATCATGTACCTTCATCGGTGGTGTGTCCAATGTTGAAATCATCAAACTACACGGTGTGGTCGAAGAGAATGAAGGTTCTCTTGTGAGTACACAAGGTTTGGGAGGTGATTGATCATGGATCAACAGTTGCTAAGAAGAACGACCTTGCAATCTCGTTACTCTTCCAATATATACCCGAAAGTCTCATATTACAAGTAGGTGAACAAGATTCGGCCAAAGGTGTATGTGAAGCTATTAAATTAAGACATGTAGGAGCAGAGAGAATCACTGAAGCGAGATTACAAACACTTATGTCCGAGTTTAAGAGATTGAGAATGAAGGAAACAGACACAATCAGTACCTTCTCGGGGAAGCTATCGGAAATTGCCTCAAAATCCGCAACTTTAATTGAGGAACCAAAGATGGTTAAGAAGTTTCTCAACAGTTTACCTCACCATATATTCATTTCACATGACTGGATCTCTGGAACAAGTTCTCGACTTGAACAAAACACCATATGAAGAATCGTTGGTAGTCTTAAAGCTTTTGAAGAAAGAATTTTTCTACATGAAAATCAAGAGTATGATGAGAACTGGATGTATGCTAATTACGACAGTTATGAATATGGATCGAGGCATGAGAGCACAAGAGGAAGAAGTAGAGTTCGCGGAAGAGGTCAAGGGAAATCTAATTCTAGAGACCAAGACAAAGATAAGAAAGATCAATTAAAAATTGTGTGTTTTCGATGTGATAAGAATGGAAACTTTGCTTCACTTTGTCCAAAGAGAAAGAAGAAACAAGAAGAAATTCATAAGGTGGAGGAAGAGAAGAACGAAGAAAAGGAGGAAGCAACCAATGAAGAATCTCTCTACATGCACGAGATTGTGTTTCTAAACGAAGAAAACGTGTTGCCCAAAAAATACGAAAATGATGCAAGAGAAGATGGTGTTTGGTATTTGGACAATGGAGCAAGCAATCAAATGACGGGAGAAAAGAAGTATTTTTTGGAGCTAAATGAAATAGTATAGGGAAGAGTGAGTTTCAGTGATGGCTCATATGTTAATATCGAAAGAAAAGGATCAATATTGATTAAAGGACAAACGGGTGAACAAAAAATTCATTCGGATATCTATTAACTCCCGCGACTCAAGAGCAACATATTGAGTATAGGACAAGCAATAGAATATAGATTTGATGTTAGGATGATGGAAGACTACTTAAAGCTTCATGACTCACACGAGAGATTACTTCTCAAAGTAATAAGATCACCGCATAGGCTCTACAAGGTCAGAATCAAGATAGGTAAGCTGATACTTTTACATGATCGTCTTGATGAAGAATCATGGAAGTGGCACGAAAGGCTTGGTTTGTGAATCTTGCTTGGTAGGTAAACAAACTCGTCTAGCTTTTTCAAAGGGGACTCACTTCCATGCTTCAAAGGTGTTGGAACTTCTCCATGCCAACGTGTGTGGACCAATATCACCTTCTACACATGCTCAAAATAGGTATATTTTTGTAGTCATTAATGATTATTCAAGATATAAGTTGACTATATTGTTGAAGGAGAAGGCACAAGGGTTTGAAATATTCAAAAGCTTCAAGGTATTGATCAGGAAAGAGCTTGAAAAATCGATTACAACTCTAAGAACGGATAAAGGAGGAGAGCTTACATCAAATATTTTTCAAGAGTTTTGTGCTAAAAACGGGATCAAGAGGCATCTAACGGCTCTTTACACTCCACAACAAAATAGAGTTGTGGTGAGAAGAAATCGGACCTTGTCAGAGATGACAAGAAGCTTACTTAAAGCTATGAAGGTTCCAAATTTTCTTTGGGGTGAAGCAATACGACACTCAACGTATGTGATTAAAGGGTTTCGACAAGAGCTTTGAAGAATCAAACTCCTTATGAAGTCTTAGAAACAAGAAACCAAGTATTAAACATGTAAGAGTGTTTTGTTGCATTAATCATGCCAAGGTTGAACCCGTGAATGTCAAAAAGATTGACGATATGTCTCAAGTGTTGGTTCATCTCGGAGTGTATCCTGAATCTAAAGCTTATCAACTCTATATTCCAAAGCCAAGGAAGATTATACTAAGTCTAAATTGTTGTTTTAATGAGAAAACAAGCTGGAATTGGAAGGGAGTCATGGAAGAAGAAGAAAGTAAAGATACAAGATCATTTGAGCCAACTTGGGGAGCAAGTAACAATGAAGATCAAGATCCACTTTTAGATGAATACGAGAATAATTCACAAGTAGAAGAAGGAAGTTTCGATGATGAAGAATGATAATGAATATCACAAAATAGAATCACAGCCTCGAAGATCGAGTTGACAAGTTCAAACGCCGAGGTACCTCAATGATTATTTTCTACTTGCAGATCTAGAATGTGTGAAGCTTCTTCTTCTTATCAATAATGACCAAATTGCTATCCAGAGGTAAAAGAATAAAAGGAATGGACAAACGCATGTCTTGAAGAGATTGGATCGATCAACAAGAATAAAACATGGTTCTTGGTTGATAAGCCTTTTGGAGTAAACATTATTGATCTTAAATGGATCTTTAAGATCAAAAGAAATGCTGATGGTTTGATTAACAAGTTCAAAGCAAGATTAGTTGAAAAGGATATGTGCAAAAAAAGGAAATGAAGAAGTGTTTTCACCAGTTGCTAAAATAGAAACAATTCGGTTTCTCATTGGTCTAGCAGCATCCAAAGGTTGAGTGATACACCCTCTCGATGAGATTTATTTTTTACATGGAGAACTTAATGAAGATGTATATGTTTCTCAACCCGAAGGTTTTGAAAAGACGGAAGAAGAGCATAACGTTTCAAACTTTCTAAGGCTCTATACCGGTTAAGAGAAGCTCCTCGAGTATGGACACAAAGTTGAATCAGATCTTGCAAGAAATGAAGTTCAAGAAGTGTCTAAAGGATAATTTCGTATATCGGAAGGAACAAGGAAAAAATCTTCTCATTGTTGTTTGGTATGTTGATGATCTTTTTGTAACGAGAAAGAGAATGGAAACTATCAAAGAGTTTAAAGTCGGAATATCATCAAAGTTTGAGATGTCAGACCTAGGAAAGCTCACATACTATCTTGGCATCGAATTTGATCAAGGAGGAGATTGCATCATGATTAAAAAAGAAGCATATGCTCTTCGAATTTGAAAGAAGCGGGCTAAGAGACATGTAATTCGACGCAAGTACCAAATTAATTTGGATTGAAACTTCGAAAGTATCTCAAGTTAATGCAACAACATATCAAAGAAGAATTGGATGTCTTCGATATCTCTTACACACAAGACTGGATCTAGCTTTCTTGGTGGAAGTCTTAAGTTGATATATGAAAGATCTTAGAGAGTCTCACGCCTCAGCCTCCAAATAATAAGGTATGTATTAGGAACTTTAACTATGATTTAAGACACAAAAGATGTGGAATAAAGAAGATCATAGGATATAGGGACACTAGCCATAACATTGATGCCGACGATGGGAAAAGCACAATGGGTTATGTGTTTTACTTTGGGAAACACCGATTACTTGGTGTTCACAAAAGCAAAATACAGTTGCTTTATCATCATGTGAAGCTGCATTTATGGCTGCGACGGAGGCATCTAAGCAAGCTATATGGCTCCAAGACTTGAAAAGCGAATTCACGGGAAAACCATGTGAAAGCAAAATGATACGAATGGACAACAAATCGGCAATAAAACTCAAATGAAACCCCATTTTTCATGTAAGAAGCAAACACATTCATAAGCTCTATCACTTTATGCGTGAATGTGTGGAAAACGGCCAAATTGATGTGAAGCATGTGTCTGAAGAAGAGCAATGTGCAGACATACTTAGAAAGGCATTGGCAAGACTTAAGTTCAAGAAAATGAGAAGCTTAATTGGACTTCAAGACCTTTTGAACAATCATGTTGAGCTTAAGGGGGCAAATGTTAGATAAACTCAAAGATTCAACATTGTCTTGGTGAACAAGGTTTTCGAACTTAGGATAAGTTTGTTAAAATAGTATATTCTCCAAGGTAGTTTAGGACTAAAAGGATCTAATCCTAATAGAATAAGGAATTAACAATGTTGTGTTAATCTATAAATACCTTAGATGAGTTGTGTGTCTAAGGTAAGACTTTAAATTGTTTAGTTTTTTGAGTTATATTTTCTAAGCAATAAAGAAGAGTAATTTATTTACACTACAAGAAAATAAGACTATTGCGATGGCCAAAAACGTCATAGGGACGTCACAAATAGGCAGTTGAGACAACCTTGCGACGTCGAGTAGAATGTCGCTATTCGTTAGTCGCAAGCCGGAAAATGTCGTAGAGCTGTCCAAAGCCCTGTTACGACAATAAATGTTGCAAAGGCATTGCAAAATCCTGCACCGCAAAAGCGAGGCAATATTTGCGTTGCTTTTGCGACACCGGCCCTTGCGATGTGTCAGTGACAACCTGAACTGCAAGACGTATGCGACATCAACCCCGCGACGTTTCTGCGACGCTGTTGTCTGCGAGGCGTCTGCGACATGCCTCCTATGCGACGTTTTTGCGACTCCTAGGCCTGTGACGTGTTTTGCGACACTGTTGTCTGCGAGGCATCTGCGACGCTATTTAAAAAAGAAATTTAAAAAAATAAATAAAAATTCAAATAAAATAAATACTAAAATTAAAAATGTTTAAAAAAATATATTAAAAGACTAAAAATTGTTAGATTGGTCCAAGTTGACCGAGCCAGAACCTATCTCTTCGGCGTTTATCTTTGCAAACACAACAAACTAATTTTGGATCCTTCTTATCCATGATAGACCACAATCGATCATATGTCGAAGTCTTTTTTCGCCTTGGCCAGCTCGTTGTTCATCCGGCCCAACTCTTGCATCTAACGATCTACGAGCTCCCTCAGATCGTTAGAAGCTCCAAAGGATTGAGAGAAGCCATGCGGCGAGGTACAATCCTCAATCATAATCCTAGGGAACCTGTTCCATACAGTGTTCCGTTTTTACAGGGAGCAATCTATAACAAAAACTAAACGTTAGATAAATTATATGATATACAAATAAGAGAAATAATTTTAAATAATTTTATTGGTCAGGTATAGGGTGTTGAGGATATCAAGGTGAATATTCCCTGATTCCTCTTGCTGTAATTATTGTTAATTGAATTAAGTGATATATAATTTATTTAATAAGTAGTAATAAAATAAATCTAAACAATTGACTTGTTTTCGGGCTCGGGCTTTAATTGAATTTTGGCCCGATCAATGCTTATGTGGACCACTGCCATCTGGATCAGATAATCGAGCCGCCCGACAATTAGCGCTCTTCCTCTACGACTTCGGATCTACCCAATGCTGAATTAGTCCTTCCTAGACTAATTCTATAAACCATTAGGGCATTGCTTCGTTGCCCTTCTTCTTCCATTTACTTTTCCAACAGCCAACCTGATTGTTCATTCGTCTCCGCAAAACGGCATCAAATTCCTTGCGAACGAGAGCTGTAATAGAAAACTTCTAATGGAAACGTTGCTACAAAAAAGTGATTAAATTACTGTTATGAAATGATGAAAAAGATTTTAAAAAAAATGAAAATAAAATTACCGCAAATGTTAACCACCGATCGATAATATGGAGGGACGTCTGACTAAAATTGGCGTGCGGTTCTTGGAAAACCCGCTCAAAAATTTCTCAAACTGTTGTCGCCAATATCTCGTCGTCATTAAACCTACATATTGTAACTCAAACCAAAAAATGAACAATGATAGTAACTGGAATTATAAATTAAAAATTTTGAAGTTTTAAAACATACCACAAGGTCCCCAGGAGATTTTTTGGATGGAGGTTTGGGAGAAATTTGTGGACGGGATCCGAGAGAATATCTTTGATACTCATCCCATCTGCCGCATCTGGTGTCAAGTTCGGGTGAGGTCTGATAGGCGCATGAGTAGTACCGGCGACCGGGGAAAATCCTGGTTGAGAACTGAAACTAGCTCCCGACTTAGGCAAAACTGATCTCCTACACGATCCCAGAGTCACTGGACTGGTTTCACCAGCCTCAGAAAGATATCTTGTGTACGGATTATGACCACCAGACATCTAAAATATAAAAAGTTAATTTTTATTAATTCAAAAATGTTTTATACATCTGACGAACGATTTATAATTAATAAAAAACGTTTATAAATAGGAAAAAAGTTTTATAAATTCAAAAAACGATTTATTAATTCAAAAAACCTATTTTAATTTCGAAAAACGTAATAAAAATTTAGAAAATGTTATATAAATTCTGAAACCGTTTAATACATCCAAAAAACGTTTTTAAAATTTTTAATATTTTTTTTTTTAAATTCATTACTTTCTAATAAATTATATTAAAAAAATTAATTATAAAATCTTTTTATATTCTTTTACAAAACGTATTATATAAAAAAATGCTTTGTAAATTCATTGAAATATTTTATAAATCATTAGAAACGTTTTGAAATCAAAAAAACATTTTGTTACACATAAAAATGTTTTGAAAAATCCTAAAAAAATGTAAATATTAAATCCAATATATAACCATTTCAATCCTAAGTCTAACAAATTGAATCTTAGATCTATGTAATTCAAGCCTAAATCTAGCAATTTCAAACAAAAATCCTAAGGTTAGATCTAAAAAATTGAAAATCTTACTCACATTGATTGAGGGAGAACAGATGACGCCGGAGTAGAGGAAGCCAGAGGAGAGAAGATGACGCCGAGGAGGAACCTGCGCGGGAAAAAATGGAGGTGAAGGAGGAGAGATGTTGAGATTAGGGAAGAAGAAGAAGAGAAGAAGAAGGAAGAGAAGGGAGACCTTACCTGGCGGCGGCGTGGCTGGGCAGAGGCGAGGCGGAGGCAAGGCGGCGGCGCCGGGAGCAGCAAGCGAGAAGCAGAACATACTTCGTGGCGGAGCTGCACGAGAGTAAGTCAATCACGGGGAAGGAGAGAAGGAAAGAGAATAAAGAGAAACGACGCTGAATAATAAGGGGGGAGGGGGCGTCGCAAGGATGTCGCAAATATGCGACGCCTATGAGATACCTCTAGGGTTTTTGGGGTTTTGCGACATCCTTGTGACGTTAGGGGCAAAGCGTCGCAAGGGTCTAGCAAGCTTGCAACGTGTTGGCCCTGACGTCGCAAGGATGTCGCAAGACCCAAAATTCTAAAATTTTTAAAAATCCTAAGTGTTGGAAGAACAAGTTCGGGTTTGTTCCTGGTGGTTTTTTTTTTCTAAAATAAGGTTTTGCGAGTCTCTTGCGACGTCAGGGGCGCGAATGCTGCAAGAGTGTCGCAAGTTTGCGACATCCGATCCCCTGACGTTGCATGGGCCTCACAAAACCCTTTATACAAAAAAAGGTTCGAGATGCTAAGAATAACGATTGATTATTCGATTCTCATACAACAATCTTGTTACCTATTACACCAAGTCTATGAAAAATCTGAATAAGATTGATGTATGAGTACCAAATAATCAATTGTTTCGAAGGACATAACTTTGTTCCAGACGTCGCAGGAGCCTCGCAAATCTTTGTTTTTAAAAAAAAGGTTCAAGCATCGTTTTGAAATTATTAATTATGACATAAATGTTACGTAGGAGTCAACCAATTCTCCTGATATAAACCAAAGAGAATAATGGAAAATTAACTACAAATCAATTCTCATAAGCGAAGACAAATTTCAAAGATTTTAAAGATTTTCAAAATCTTCGAAATTTGTGTTCGCTTATGAGAATCTTCAAAATTTGTTTTTTCCCTCACTAGTTTCTCTCTCTTACTACTTGTGATTTGGTGTAAAAATACAATCATATGGAAGGCTATTTGTACGGAAAAGGAAATTTTGCTATAGAATTGCGATGTTGTATAAGTCCAATGCAAAATCATCGCAATGATGTCGCAAAAGAGGGTGTCGCAAAGATATCGCAAACTTGTGACAACTCTGTGACATTCGCGCCCCTGACATCGCAGGGGCCTCGCAAAGCCTTTTAAATAATAATAAAAAAACTATATGCTAAGTATTACGATTGTTATTTAACACATATAATAATTTTTGTTCATGACGATACATTTAAATACTAGTATACGTGAAGTAATGTCTTAAGCAAGTTAATTATTTTCTTATCCTTCATCGGTATCTTCCTCTTCTTATGTGTCTTCCTCTATCTCATTGAACTCTTCAGAGTCTACATGTTCTTCCGTTGAATCATTTGGAACTATGTCTTCTACATGTTGTGCATGTATGATTTGTTCTATGGACTCGATAACTATAGCGAGTTTTGATGATCTTTTTTGTTGCATAACCACATCATCCGCCTCCACCATTATACAAACTATTGATTCACTTTTATAACAGAAAGCCACGTTTCACGCCTTTGTTTTATACGAGGATATAGAATAAAACACACTTGTTCTGCCTAACGTGCTAGAATAAAAAGGTCAAACTTGGAATATGTTAGACTTCCATTAACGTCGGTTACCCCTAAGTTATTAGTGCGTACTCCTCGACCAGCTGTTGTATTGTACCAATGACATTGGAATAAAATGCATCTCAATCCAATTACTCCAGGATATGTGACTTCTATAATTTTGTTCAATATGCCGTAAAAGTCAGTTTCACCTGCCACATGAATTCCAAAATTTGCCATTGATTTATTGGAACCATGGTCGTATGTATGAAAAGTGTATCCGCGAGTGAAATATATTGGAGCCGTTACGATCCTTGCAATAGGATCATCAACAATCTCATGCAACCATAAATGCATAGGATCATCAACTATTTCCCTGCACATTTAAAATCATTTTCATAATGTTATCAAAAAAGTTTTTAACGACGTGCATCAGATCCAGATTGTGTCGTAGTAAGAGATCTTTCCAATATGGGAGTTCCCAAAAGATACTCTTCTTCTGCCAATTGTGAGAATCACCATATCCGTCAGACATGTTTCCTATAATGTGCCAATTGTCCCCACGTTCACATGTTTCGTGAGCATCATAATGATCAATTTGCTCCAATATTTCACTGCCTGACATGTGTGTTGGGGGAGGAACACGCACAACCTTGTTTTTATTGAACAATTTCTTGTTCCTTCTGTATGGATGATGCATGGAGAGAAATTGACGATGACAATCGAACCAACATGATTTCTTACTATGTTTTAGTTGAGATGCATCAGACCAGACCATACAATATGGACAAGTTAACCTTCCATGTGTCGTCTATCCACATAACATTCCATACGCCGGGGAAGTCACTTATTGTCCACAATAAAAGTGCATGCATATTGAAATTTTGCTGCTGCGAGTAATTGAATGTGCAAATACCCCTATACCATAACTGTTTCAGCTCGTGAATCTGAGGTTACAGGAAAACATCGACATAACGCTTAGGATGACTAGGACCTGGCACTAGAATAGTGATAAATAAAAATTTGCTTCGCATGCACATATCCGGTGCATATTATATGGCGTCAATATAATACGTTATAGAGAATATTGTCTAGTAGATAAACCAAAAGGGCTAAATCCATCAGTGCATAAACCTAGATAAACATTCCTAGACTCTTTAGTGATGTCAGAATGTACCGTTTGAAAATGTTTCCAAGTCTTTGCATCTGACGGATGTGTAACCTCCCCATCATTTACTTTATGTTTGGCATGCCATCTCATTGCAAAAGATGTCCTCTCTGATTGATATAATCGTTTCAATATATCAGTGATTGACAAGTACCACATACATCTGCTCGGTATCTTGGATTCCCAAAAAAATGACATTCCTCAACTTATCATCCTCTTTCCAAAAAATCATGCAATTATCACTGCAAACATCAAAAATTGCTGATGGTAATCCTAGACCCGCAACTACATTCTGCATTTTATAATAACTCTCAGCAGAATTATTATCTTATGGCAAATACTTTTTAAGCACATCAGCAAATTGATTCATATTTCTCTCACTTATGTTTCCTTCACTTTTAATAGACATAGACCAAGATGCTAATGGCAGTTTAGATAGACCGTCTCTACATCCCTCATAGATGGGTTGATTTGCAGCATCTAGCATATCGTAAAATTATTTTGCTTCCGCGTTATGTTCATTAATATATTTTCAACGACAGCGGGAGTACTACCATGATATGCATATGCAACCATATCATGATACATATTTTCTTGTAGATGAGCATAGTTTTCAAACATACTACCGCCATAATTATAATTAGCTTTATCATGACTATGTTGATCATTAACACAAGCACCCGTATTACTACTTCCAATACCCAAACTGTACCCCTCCCCATGAGAAAACCACACATAATATTTTGGAGTAAATCCTATATTATATACGTGTCTTTTCACCATATTGATATTCAAATATTTCTTGTTCCCACACTTTATACATGGACAGAAGATGTTACCGTCATTCAAAGTATATGGGTTATTTGCTGCCTGATTTATAAATGCTCGCAACCCATCTTGGAACTCCTTCGTCACTTCTCCGGTCTCCATATCCCTTTGATTATACATCCATCGTCATAATGCAAACACTTCATGTTTTCTCTCTTATTAGTTATGAATTGGTGTGAAAATACATTCTCATGGTGGTGTATTTATAGGGAAAAACATAGATCTTGCTACGAAATTTTGATGTCGCAAATGTGTCACAAAATAGCAATAGATAGGTTGTCTCGCAAGAACGTCGCAGTTTTGCGATGCCCTTACGACATATTGCTTGGTGTCGCAAGAGCGTTGCAACAGAAACGCAACTCCCCCGTAAACTTACAAAAAAAACTCTTATATCAAATATATTAGGTTAGAGTGATAATAACTTTTGATATGGGATATGCCACCATCTAATGTACTTCTCGAGATGATAGGTGATATAACTATAACCTAGCATCTCAAAGCACCACATGAGACACATTCACTAAAGTTTTTGTAATGCTTTGTAAACTTTGATTAACACTACAAGAAAACAGGCCATTTGCGACAGAATTTTGTGATGCCAAACTTCCGTTGTAAAATTTCTTTGCCTTTGCAATGCTCTTGCGATGAAAGATTTGGTGTCGCAATACCGTAGCAAAAATGCGACGCAGGAAAAATATTGGCAATTGATTTTGATTTGGAAATCGATAATTTATGTCAAAGTATGACTTGAAGTGATTATAGTAATACTATATATTACACTTTTGATGTTTTTTCTTGGGGTTTAACATAAGTACTTAGAATTAGGGTTTTACAACTGTTTATTATTGTAGGAAAAAAGTTAGATTGTTAGAAGGGTGGGCCGTAGGATGAAAGATGGGTGAGATTCGAGTGGCAAGAAGGTATGGACAAAACATCCCAAGAAATGCGTATGAAGGATTCCATCTTCATCCTTAAATTACACGTTTACAAATCTTTAAGTCTTTCCAACCACTGTATACATAAATCCATTATTTTCTGTTTTTATTAAGCTGTTATACACAAATGAATTCACGCAAAGGTTGTATAGAAAACTATTACAATACTACGAATGAAAATACCAATAAGCTGTTCAAATGAAACAATTATATATATATATATATATAAATATATAAAAACAGATTGCACTATATAAAAATATTTAATATGGGATTAGTGATATTTCTAATTTTTGTTTCTAATGATATCAGTCAATCGTGGACAATATTTGACAACAACATATCAAAAAATGATGAATTTTAGCATCGAGCATAAGCCAAAGAATTATATTGAAGAAAATTTTATAGGGTTTATAAACTATATCAAAAGCTTTAAAGAAAGAATGCAAAATTTTATTGAATGCTATCTTTGATTGACAACTTGTCAGAACGATCATAAATTGTTGAAAACTTTGTCACCCATATGTTCATGGAATTCATCAGTGAAACAACATGTGAGCTGATACTATACGTAGAATCGTCACATAAAAACTGTTCCTTATAAAGACTCTTTAAGAGAGAAATATTGATGAATAGGAAAATATTTAGAAGGTCACAAGTCACATGCCAAGGTAAGAGCACCTCCATTAGTGTATCTAGTGGGGGTTTTTAGTGTTAATTTAATGTTAAAAAAATTGGATATGGGATTTAATGAAGAAGAAACGACTCTAAAATAAGAGTTTTAAGAAATGTTAAAATACTGTTAAAATTTGATTGGTCGAGTCTTATTACTGAAGGGAAACGAGAGGAGTTTCTCGAAGGCTTCTCATTTTGTCTCTTCGCCTGCTTCTTCTCTTCTCTCGCCTCTCTCAGGTGATTTTTCTTCCTCCTCCTCGCAAAGGCGATTTTCTGTCTCGGTGATGTCTATCTAGACCGACGACGACTCCAGACTGGTAAACTTATATATACGCATATACACAGTCCTAGGTTTTAGCAGCCAGTATGAGAAAGGAACTATGCAGAAACTTTCAGCGTGGAAGGTAATCACTTCTTTTTCGTCTTTGTCTGTTCTAGGTTGTTTTCACTCAATTTGTCATTTGTGTGTTTGTTTTCTCTTATCAAGAGTGTTGGAAATCTGTTTCGATTGCAAAAATCTAGGTTTCTTGTTCTATATTTGGGGTTTGATTGGGCACTAGTAATGTGTATAAACGATGTCTATTGAGCTGAAATCTAAGTGATTTTTCAAACCCATATTGACTTTGATCACCCCTGGTCCTTTGTTTCCGCCATGAATGACTACTTCTCGCTGGCAATTTAGTAGTGAACTAGAAGTTTATTTAGAGACCTAATTATTGAAATCTCATTGTCGTTGGTGTTGTTCTTGCAGTTGTAGGTATGGAGAAAATTGTAGATTTCTTCATCCAGCACAAGCGAAGCCAAATAACCCCTTTGGCTTTGGTGCACAGCAACAGCCACAACAACAACAACAGCAACAACACAAAATTTCGAACCCGTTTGGATTTGGTGTACAAAGTGGTGGTTCCAACCGACCAAATCAATTTCAGGTTCTAGTTGTTTTCTTATAAGATGCAAGTTTTGTTTTTGATAGAATGCAAATCATCATTCGGAGTTTTGCTTAGAAATTGTGCCTCTTCTTGAAAGAAAGCATCTTGCTGTTTAATGATTGGTGATCTGATGATGCTTTTGCAAACACAGCCTTTTGAGAATAAATGGACACGACCGGCTTCTACACAAAGCCGTGCTGGCTATGGAGACTAAATCGATAAAGATGCTGACTATGGAGACTAAAGCGCAAAATGCAGCTGGTTCGGCTTCATCTATCCCTGCTGCTAACAATGGCACATCCATGGATTCGAGTAATCACGATTCTCAAGCATGTATTTATTCATTGCCACAGCAATAAATTTCTCCTCTACAACAGCAGCAAACACAAATAATGCGACAACAAGTTGCTAATATCTCAGGCATCCAACAGAAGCAGATGATGGGGCAGCACGTAGTTGGGGACATGCAGCAGCTACATCAGCAAAGGTTACTGAACCAACAAAATAATATGATGAACATTCAACAACAGCAGTTGCAGCAGCAACCATAACAGCAGCAGAAACAGCTGCCCGGAATACGCCCGCACGATGGTGCATTGTAAGTGTTTTGGTTATTTACTAATGTTGAATCTTATCGTTTGGTTTCTTAGAGATTCAGATTCTGTTAGATTTGTGATTTTCAGTTTCAAAGTATGAATTTTCATATTTGTAATTCTGCAGGGCATGTAATTTATGTGGGTGGATATCGGAGAATTTCAATTTTTCTACTGAAGTTACATTCGTAAAGAATGCTGCTGGACAGGTACACAAGCCCCTCTGCTCTAGAACTATATATGTTTCAATGTTACTTGAGATGTTCGTGTTGTATCTTGTGGTTTGTAAATGTGATTAGTAGACTTAAAATAATGTTGCTTGAGATATTTATGTTGTATCTTGTGGTTTGTAAATGTGAACGTTGCTGCAATGTTCATGTCGTATCTTGTGGTTTGTAAACTTAAAAAAAAATTAAAAAACCTTCTAAGAACCTACCATTGGACATCAAAATTCTACATTTCTAAACTTAAGCATCTTAACAATTTTTTATTATTAAAAAGACATTAAGAACTCCCGTAGGGGTTCTAACCAATGAAGTTGGTCTAAGTATTTGCTACCACTAACACACCACTTCTCAATTATATATATACTAAGGTTTTATATAAACATCTGACACACTGTATCCCGCTTTTTATTTTATTTTTTATTATATCATGTTATTGTTATTTGAAATTTCATTTTGTTTATTGATCAAGACCGATGTGACATCCATTGTTTCCTATCAATTAATCAAGCATGTCTGTGGATCGTAATAGAAAGAAACAGTTTTCTTTCCAAGCCCAATAGAATTTTATCAAAGATCCGAGTAGCAAGTGCGGTTTTGATGGTATAGAACCAGAGCCGATCCAACATTACTAAAGCCTTTATTCGAAAAAAAGAAAATTCTTATATATTCTTTAAATTTATAGTATCAGTTTTTTTCTTTGATTTCAAACAAAAAGGCACATAAAAGTTTAAACCAATCAAAAGCTGAAAAAAAAAATATAAACAATTTCAATTACGAGCTAACATAATATGAATAAACTATTTTTGACTAAATATAATTTTTTTTTCATTTTCTATGCAACATCATACATCAAAGTCACATAATCTATCTTTTCAAGTATTTCTTTCTCAACTGATAATATGGCTAACCCATTCAATCTCTCTTGTGACATGGTGTACTACAAATAATTCAACTTGAGAAACTTCTTTCTGCAAAAGCAATTGAGACTGAAATAGTCAGTAATGTCCGATAAGAAATCCACGTGTTTGGATAACACCCTTCCATTCTTTTTAGAAAACACAACACTTCAATAGGTTTCCTCACATCATCTGACAATACTTCTTGTAAAACTTTCAGATCCATAAACCAATCAGCCCCATCTATACTGAATGCATACCATGCTTAAGAGAAGCTTCAAGGTTCACACATGATGCTTTCAGATTTTCATCATCTGCAGATTTTAATTTCTTTGTATCGAACAAAAATTCAAAAATTTGTTCAAACATTTGGAACTGTTCAAACCTTGACTCAAGAGAGACTAAAGCCTGATCTATAAGTGTGAAGGAGTAATTAATTCTGAAATCCTCTTATGCTAACAATTCCATATTTTCATCCATATTTTTAGAATATTCATCAAAATATTTCTTTCTTCTAATAAACCTCTTCTTTTCCATAGGAAATTCAGCTGCTATATCTATTTGCTTTCTCAAATCCCGTCTCTCTATATTTTTGAAAGTACAAAGTTAGTCATTTCAGTTCGATAATAGCAACATCAATATCAATATCATCAGCTTGCAAAATCTTGCTTACTCTGTTGACAACAACTAGAAGATCATACCA
>JAKUCM010001657.1:0-15155 GCA_023374145.1 Lepidium sativum
AAAGATGTCTATAAATTGTTTTCGAACAGCGAAGGTTCCGCTTCAATCGTTTGCAGCAGTAAAAGCAATTTCGAGACCCAGAGATTCATCAAACCGTCTCGGAAGCAAGCCTTCTTCTTCATTTGTTACTCTCAGAATAGTTTCATCTATGGCTTACGAGAAAGAGCTTGATGCTGCTAAGAAAGCTGCTTCACTCGCAGCTCGTCTTTGTCAGGTTAGGGCTTCTCGTCTTTCTCAGCTTTTCTCCCCATTCAATCATGACCCAGATTCTAAAATTTGATTATTTTGAAATCCCATTTTGTAATTTTCATAATTTCGTTCAAATTTTCTGTATTGTGGTATTGCATCTGTAGTTAAATAGTGATTCTAGTGATTTTGTGTAATGATTCGCCTTGTGTGAAATCTTTGGTTCAAGTTCTCTTTAACAAAATCTCTCATTGTTGTTTTGTGTTTGCTTCAGAAAGTTCAAAAGGCTCTGCTGCAATCAGATGTTCAGTCAAAATCTGATAAAAGTCCAGTGACCGTTGCTGATTATGGTTAGTTTATTACTGTCCCTTATGAATTTTGCTCACATTGCAATGAATATATTGGCTACGTATCCACGCTTATAACCTTTGTCGTTGATGGATTTCAGGTTCACAAGCAGTTGTTAGTTTAGTCCTAGAAAAAGAACTCAGTTCTGAACCCTTATCATTGGTGGCAGAAGAGGTGAAACGCTTAGTTACACCTTGTTTATTGTCTCTCATAAAACTTATCTTGACTTTATGTTTTTGGACTCACATTGTCTAATAATGATCTATGTAGGACTCAGGCGATCTACGCAAGGAAGGCTCTCAGGATACTCTTGAGCGCATTACGAAACTCGTGAATGACACTTTGGCTACTGAGGACAAGAGTTCTTAACTTGTTATATATCATTATTTTCATTAAAAATATATTAAAACCTCCATTAGGGGTTCTAATGATCGGAGATGGTCTTCGAAAAGTTTCTTCAATTGGTGTAATGGCGTAAGTTAGCCTCGTAGTAAAATATCTGGCCAAATAGATGCTAACGTGGACAAGTTTAGTAGCCCATCAACGATCAAATAGGAGTTAGAAAGGGTTTTCTGCTCTAGGGTTTTGTGATTTGATCGATCGAACGCTTTCAGGAATTTTTTCGAAGACCTTGTCAAATGTTTTCCAGATTGGGACGAATTGTTACCCAAACCTCAAAGTTGCGATCTCTGACCTCAAATGGATCAATGAAGAATCTCTCCTTCTTCTCTTGCCATGGATACGCCACTGTAGCTCCGGCGGTTAATACTCCACCGCTGAAAGATTTCCCCAGCAAATCTCCGGTATTGATTAAAGTTAGAATATTAGTTAAGAGATCACTTATTACAATCAAATAAAATCTATGATTCGGAAAGTCTATTGATCAAAGTTATATTATTTAGTTTAGCTAAGTGTGCTTAATTGTAGTGATGTTCAGGAATCTATGGGTTTCAGAGCTATACTCAATTTCACTGACATGGATAGTTTCTAATTTAATTGCATTGCTCCCTGAAATTGAGCTGAAGTTGAACTCCTGTGGTTTGTTGAATTTGTTTAGGCTTTACCTGTAAGAATCTACGACTAGGATGGATTTGGATTCACCCCTTTTTATGTTCGAGTTTCCCTTAGTTTTTTTTTTTTTTGAAATTGGAGTTTCCCTTTGTTTATATATAAATTCTTTGTGAATTAGATTCAAGCTCTTTCTTCAACTGAAATCCTTTGTGTCTTTTTTAACATAAAAGTATTGACAGATAAACCTGGATAAGATGTTTTGGTCAAAGCCATGTTCATTAGCTCTGCCCAAAGACTCTCCTCTTAGAGTTGATGAACCGAACTATAAAGGAATCCGTCGTTTTGTACTAGAGCTGCTTATGTTCTATAGCAAACAAAGCATGTCTATCCGTGGGGCTAATGTGATCTACAAGCGGATCATTTCACAAGTTGACAAACCTGCGATCTATGATGGTATTTTATTTCGTTTCTAGCACAGTAGGACACAGAAGATATCTTAATTTCTTTCTTCAAACAGCATTATGATGTTTATTTGTATATCTGATGGTTTGTCTCTGGTGCAGTATTTAACTTGGAGAAAACATTCAAAATAACGTTTTCGTTGCTTGTCCTTCATATGTGGCTTGTTTTACGCCGCTTGAAAGAAGATGGAAAGGAAGGTGTTGACCTTGGTCAATATGTCTATGAGATTTACAATCATGATGTGGAAGTCAGGGTATCTAAGGCGGGGGTGCGTTCAAGACTTGATTTTACTCTACTGTAGTTTCCGAGATATGATGGTCGTAATTTTGTTTTTGAAATTGCAGGTCAATTTGCTGCTGGCCAAGTGGATGAAGGAATTGGAGAGAATATTTTATGGAAATGTTGTTGCCTATGATGCTGCACTACTTCCAGAAGCTAAACCAAATGAGCTACAAATTAAATTATGGAGGTAAAGCTCTTATAACGTCATGTTTTAGTTAGTAGAGAATAGACACAGCTATATAACTGGTTGAGAATATACACAGCAATGTTGCTGGGGTTGAATGTAGATACTTTGTGGCATCTTTAGATAATGAATTTGTCTCAGAATCTCAAATGGAATATGGATTGTAGGAATGTATTTTCTGATGATGGAACAACAACGCCTGACGAGACTGATCTGAAAGCTGCAAAAGTATGATTTTCCCTAGTCTCTTTTTGTTTCTCACAACACACACACAAACTGACACACAACTTTAGGCTTTGTGTAACGAAATATTTGAGACATTGCTTCTGTGTTTCAGGCAATGGCAAGATATGTCCAAAGAGAAGTTAGTTCTCTTTCTTTAACAGGTGCGGTGCATACACTAACCTCCAATATCTTATATACTGCTTTATCACATATCCCCAAAATCTTGTAGTTTTATAGTAACCTAAGAAACTGTAGTTGGCTAATTGCCCAAGTCCGATTCGATAGACATGCCTTATCTTATATGGTTCTGCTTTGTAAATGCACAGATAAAGAGTCCATATTCTCTGGAAATTTCTCCTTCACCCCCTTGGATAACAAGCCCCTGTGAGTAAAACGCATTAAAGGAAGCTATGACACTTTTGTGATTCAATCCTTGGTTCATTCTTTGTTTTGTCTTTTAGAATTCCTTATATGCAACCAAGGAACCCTACACACAAGGGAATATGCTGGTTGTTATCATTGAGATTATCACGAACATTGTAAAAGGTAATTAAGATTACTGAAATAGGCTATTTGCTTTCATTGGCTTTCTAATGCTCAAGACCAAAGCATTCATAGAAGGCAATAATAATTACTTATTTGCTTTCAACATGAATAATCCTCTGTTTTTTCAACAAATGTGTACAAGTTAATGACTTGTCAGAGTGAAGTTATACCTTGGTGCTATACTTTTGGTTTTCCTATTCATGTCTCTTGAGTACACCATTAAACCTGATAACGTTTTGCTTCCTTGGTCTATATATCAACAAGACTTCATAGCTCTCTTCTAACTTATCTAGTTACTACTCCTGTTAGCTTGAGTAATATGACACTTACTCATGTAAGTCTATATCTTAAGCAATAACTTTCACTGTTTTTAAAGGAGAAACATATATTAAAAAACCTCCAAATCACAAAACAATCATTACCTTTCAATTACACACATTGAACTTCTAATAATTTCTGTTGATTTCTAAAATTTAATCTGTAACATTTATTGATTAGGCTAATAGTCAAGTGTATAAAGACATTGTTTGATTTTTGTGGCAACAATATTCGGTGATGTGAACAAGTAGTGAAAAACCTCACAACCGATACAAAATTTACCCTATCATTAGAGCAAGAAATAATATGGTCGTTATGGCTAACATTTTTTACGAATACATTGGACATTTGTAACGTAGAAGTTATAAATTGATCATGTTCAAGGAACAAATACTAGATGCTTTCGTAGTCAATATGAGTTTCCTTGATAATTATAGATTAGTCTTAGTCAAACTGATACTTAATGTTAATGCAATTATTTCATATATTTTTCTTCTAGAAGTCTCATCATGACGTGAATACATATAACCATGCATGCCTAATTAATATGAAATCGACGTTGGATCCCATAATTCCATATATATAACAAAATATAAATAGATCCAAAATTAAAGCATACAAATTGCACGTTATTTGTGATCACACATTAAACACACGAAAGTTGAAAACAAACAAAGAGAAGAGATTAAATATCGTTTTTATTAGCTGTTTTAATAAGCTCTTTGTTGTTTATTGGGGTGAGCTTCAATGTTGGACTGACCATACTTAGGATCATGCGCTCTGCTCTCTAACTTCATCCTCCGAACATTCTCTATCTTCTCCGATCCAGACCCCGCCATGTGCCTATATATTTATATATATATAAACTCGTTTTATCAAGCTAGAGTTGGAATTTATTTTATCGACGATTATCTGGGGAAAACCGACAAATCTCACGAATAGAAACAGTGCTCACTTACTAGGATGGGCAAACGGTGTGAATACCAGGAGTCCGTGTAAAAATTTTAGATTTCTTACTTTGGTTTTAATTGAAAAACACGTAAGGGCCAAATTTTTGAAAAGATGATATAGTTAAAGAAATTTTTGTAGGGTCCATAAGAAAAATAACATTAGAAAAATGGCCTATAAAAGTCTATAGATCTAGGCTTATGGAGAAAAAAAACATAAGAGCATCTTTAATGGTGAGACCCAGGGAGAGTGAGAGACTGAGAGGTGGTGGTGATATATATGAAGGAGATGGGAGAGTGAGAGACTGAGAGGTGGTGGGGCTTTTCTTGAACCGTGTCATATTCATGCAGCTGTTGCATGTGTAAGTGAGAGTAGAGATAGGTCTGTATTGCATGGCCGTTTGTTTTTGAAATAGGACACAAGTGATATCGGGACAAAAGGTGAGATCAAACGTTAGAGTCCTCATGTTATGGTCTTTGATACCACTTTAGAGAAGGAAATTAAGACAAGTTTGGATTCGATCCGTTAAACCAAACCAACATAGCCCACAAGTGAATAGTAGCCCGGGCTTCAAGGAGCAAATATGCTTTTGGGTTTGCAAATGGAATTTTAGTTTTGTAGACTTGACAAGTATGAGTTTTAGGTTTTCGTTAATTATCAACAATAATATTTTTTTTTCAACAACTAAATCAACAAAATCAGATCTATATCCAAAATTCACATTTAAAACCATTTCAATCTCTACTTGCAGGGGATGAAGTCGAACTTCAGATGCTTAAATTATTATTTGGTCATGTAAACCACCAAATTGAAAAGAGTTTGATATATTACTGTTTTCTAAAATAAAAAGAGCAACACTTGATCAATCCAATAGTTCAAAGTTGAAAACAATACGAATTGGTAAACTTCAAGCATAAATATTATAGAGAAGGGAGTTCAAAGTTCAAATACCATGTGATCATCTTGAAGACATCATTATTAGTTGAATTCAACAATTAAGAAGTCATCCGATGATATAGCTCTCCTATGTAACAAAGGACTAGTATGTTCTTTGGCTTTTAATTTTGTCAACATGTTTATGTGTTGTGGTAATTAAAAGATTTTTGTTAGTTTTATGATTAAACCAAACGTGATATGGTAAGAAGCCAAATTTGGTAAAACTCTTGGGTAGTTTTTTTGTTATTTGCTACTTCTATTTTCGTCGTTCCGATGAAAGAATACAAAACAACGGTTACAAATCCAGCGGAAAATCTAAAATTTCGGAAGATTATACCCAAAGAAGAAAAACAACAAAACACTTAAAAGGAAAAGTAACAAAAAGAATACTAGAGAACAAACACAATGGTTAAGACCTCAAAACTCCAAACAACTAATCTAAAGCGACAACCATGCTAGCCACTCTTGGGGTAGTTATTTCCACCATTTTGTTTTAATGCTTCTGGGAGAATTGGTCAAATGACCATATTTGACCAAAGATAAAGAACATAAATACAAGCGATTATTTTTTAAATTATTAATGTTGATTAAAAATTTATCATTTATGTTTTAGTTAGAATTATACATCTAATTTTTCAATTGACAAATTCCAATTTACAATCCAAATTCTAAATTTTATTATATGAGGCTATACTACTATTTGGAGGTTGAGTTATGGTGAGAAAGATTGTACAGATGGACATCAACCACTTGACCAAATTTTCACACAAACATCATTTTGTATAATACTAAATTTATTTTACATCATTATATTTTAACAAAATGGATATGACCATATCCAAAATGATGTTTATGTGAAATTTTATTGTGTCTATGTGACATTTATAAAAGATGACGTTCTACATAAAATTTATTAAAATGATCTAATGTTTGTTATATATATCGACACGGTTTAACTTAGTAACACATTCGTTTAAAAATAATGTGTTTTGTTGGAAAACATTCATATTATACTATGCATGAAAAATATCTATGTTTTTAAAGAGAATCTAAAATTTTATTTTCTTACTGAAAGATATCATGCAAATCAAATGCAGGGAGATCATACGATGTTTTGAAAAAAGAAAAAAAAAAGAATCGGATGTGACTTAAGATAAAATAGAATCTAAGTTATAGAATTTCTAGAACATAATTTATGGTAATGGGTGCCAAAACCATATTTTGATAGAGGGACCCGTAACTAAATCTAGTCCGAATATTCAAAATTTGATAGATGAATGTTGAAACTTGAAGATAGGACATTCAAACTTTCATTGTCCAAATTGAGCAAGTGGTGTCTGTACAGTTCATACCTTAGCCGTGGAAGAAACAACAATCATGTTATTAAACTCAAATTAGTTTCACACCAAATGAAAAATGTAAATATTGCATTCCAACCACCCAAATTAAAAAATGGTTGTTTCATACATCAACTTTAAACTATTATATAACTACACCTACCAACTTTGATAATGTATTATTTTCTATACAAATTGTAATTCTTTTTACTGTAATATACATGAATTATCATCGGACATATGAAAACACCATAACATTACAATTTCCAGTCAAACAGATGTTAATTTTTTTTATTAAAGTTGATTCAGGTCAACATTTAAAGAAAACCAGAATCGAACCAATTTTTTTTTTCCATTTCTCTAAGGACATTAAAATTGAAATTTTATTTTGTTGGTTGATTAAAAGGTTGTAAAACTGTTAGTTTCCGAATGCAAATTTTTCAAAAAACAATTTTGTTTAATTTTATTTTTTATGTTGGTTTTTTTATCATCAATTAGATCGATAAAATTTAATGCATATCTGTAACATACATAGAAAGATAAAATTCATGATGCTATAATCATTATCTGAATGATCATAACTAGGGTTGGGCAAAAAAACTGAATCGAACCGAAAATTTGGTTGCGGTTCGATTCTCAAAAATTAACTGATTGGTTCTATAATTTATGTAATTTCAGTTCTCGCTTCGGTTCCTAACCAAGAACCAAAGGTAGAACCGAAACTGATATATTAATTGATTTAATTACTCTTAAGATTAGTTGAGCATAAAAACTAGAACCAAAGAACCGAATGGAACCAAACGGAACCGAACCAAACAAATTTTTTTGGTTACGGTTCGGTTTTGTGTACACTTTTTTTGTAACAAAATGGTTATTTTAAGTGTTTTTGTCTAAATAATCATTTGGAACTGGAACCGATTGAGAACCAAATTTATTTTGGTTCCTCTTCGGTACCAAATTCAAGTATCCATTTAAAACCGGAACCGAGAATAACCGAACCAAATTTTAGAAAGTATCAATTGGTTCTATTATACCGAAAACTGAACGAACCGAACCAAACCAAACCGATGAACCATATGTCCAAAGCATAATCATACTATAAAAACAGAAAAAAATTTAGTATTTTCAATTTAGATTAAAAATATATAAAATAACCAAATGTAATTGAATGCACTTTAAAATACATTGTTGTGTGTACACTACAAAATAAAAATCAAAATTTGACCTGTTTCTCATATCTTTCAAGAAATTTTGATCGTTTGGAAACCGTTTGAAAATCTTGACGAAATGGCCGTGACAAATCTGTTGAGAATTTCTACGGTTTCATGATAATTTTATTATTCTAACTATTTTAGTGTGTCACGTCAGTAAAATTATATTTACCGCCCATGCAACAATACATTTAAAAATTTTCTCCCATAATTACACATTCTCAAAGGATCCCAGATGAATGAGTCTATTAAGAATAGTCATTCATGACGGATTTTTCTAAATTGATGATTTCTTTGGCAATGTATGTTTCGTTTACATAGTCGACACATATCCTAAAGAAATGATGAAATTAGTATTTTTTTTTTTTTGTTTTAATTAGAAAGACCAAGACTCATAATCTTTTTAGGATTTGAAGAAAATCATGTGAAAGTTCCTGACAAAATAAAAATAATCAGTAATCTCGTACTTAAATACAATTAATTTCTGACATGGACCAACATAACAACTCTTTTTCAAGTAAATACCATTAGATCAAGACCACTTAGTTAAATTAGAATACACTATTACATAGCCATCAAAACTTAATTTTAAATTTTGTTAGTAAAAAATTTGGTTCGATTTTTTTAAATGTTTTGATTAATAAAAAAATAATAAAGTTATAGTATTTTCACATTTATGGTTCATGTATTATATCATCATGTGATGACATAAAACTCGCATAGGAAATAGCACATTATCAATTGGTATAGGAAAGAGCAAGAGGCGAGAATCCAGTGCACTCGATATTTGTCTAAAACAAGCAAGTGCAGAAACATATTTTCAAAATTATAACATAAAATTAACCTAAAAAGTTCAAATTTATTTGTAAGACCACCTCCAACAATAAGAATGGTTCTTAACTTTTTTTAATGTAAATCTATAATTCTGTAAAAATTAAGAACCTTACCATGTTTACAATGGTAAAATTCCATTAGGAGTTCTTATATAAAAAATATGGTTGATAGATTAGTGAATTCAAAAACACATTCCTCCTTATCTTTTGTCTGCTCTTCTTTTATTTGACATTCAAAAACAAATTCCTTCTTCTGTAGACTAATATCTCTGTTCTGGTCTTGAAGCTCAATGTTACAGGTATGTAAGAAGCATATATGAATTGTTTTGGACCGTTACCATGGACTACTCTCTTTTCATCTGTTTTTGTAAGGATTCAGACACAAAACACAAATTGGTTTTTGGGTCTTTAGGTAGATAGAAACATCTATGTTCAGTGATGAGAGAAATCTTACCGGATCCAACTGCTAGAATGGCAGCTTGTGGCGGATTAACAACTGCACAAAATTGCTTGACGCCAAAAGGTCCTCCCAAGTTAGAGACAGTAGATGTTCCTCCCTGAGAAAAATATATTATTACTATTAGTTATTTGCTGAAAAATATGATATGTGAGTAAGTGAGTGAGTGAATTGTCTCACCTCATAATCTTCTGGCTTTAAGCTGTTATCTTTTGCCTTTTGAGCCAATAACCGAACTTCTTCTCCGATTGTAGACAAACATTTCTTGTATGCGTCCTGGAAACAAGAAATCGATTTAATTTAGCAATGTGAGGCTTTACAAACCTATGGAAATGCTAAACGTGAGGCTTCACAGAAGCTTCTTTACCACTTGAAGCTGCATCATTGGAAGATCTATTAATACACAATGAATTACTGTAAACAGAGGCAAGGAAGGTCTATTAATACACATTGTGTCTTTGATGCTTGAGAGAGGCACCTGATACTTCAAAGGAGAGACATGTTAAGTATGTACATTAAGAATCAAATAAATTAAGAGGTAATGAAATCAAGACCACACAAATTCTGCTAAGTAATTAACATGGTTCAACGAGAAGGGACACGACTACACAGCTACAGAGAATAGCAAGGACTTACAGTGAGGAATAACCATGGCGGGCATTGAAAGTATCTGAAAAGCATAAAATATGCTGAAGCGACACCTAAAGAGACTCACAAATGCTCTAAACATAGAACCATAAAAACGTAGAAATGGACAAATATTTCATCAAGAATAAACCATTATCTATCGCCTTACCTTCTATGTTCAAAGGAGCACGATTAATGTTCGAGAAGTAGCGGACAAATGCAGCATGCTCACGGTGAAGCAAATTGGAAACATTCTTCAATTGTCAAAAATACACAAACACCAAGTGGCGTTACAGATCTCAATTATCTCCCATAAGCAAGCTGACCATATATCACAAGTCATTCTCATTCCAGGTAGATCATAAAGCTATATAGCTAAATCAGCAAATTGATGCTAAGTAAAGAATCACATTTTGTAATAAAACTAGAACATCAACAATTCAATCGAATCTCTCTAAAAGCAGATTCATCAAACCCAATTCAGGTAATGATCAATACTAAACGAATCATTTAATATCAATACCACGATCGTTGAAGAATATTTAGAACTTACAAAATGTTAGGGGAAAATGAAATTAAGAAACAGTTTACCTTCTTAGAATGACAGATGATGTGTGACGCATAAGCCAGTGATGCACAATCGGAACTGTAGCCGATCCGAGTTTTGCTTCACACCGTTTATCTCCCTCTTTATGTGTTTTGGATTTCTAACAAAGGAAGAAGAAATTTTTCGTCGTAAAGCGATAAGATTTGTGGACAATCACTTTTCTCCCCACCGCTAGTTCCGATGATGATATGCGGTCAATGATATACGGTCACTGAGATGTAGATTTGGCTTGTCTTGCCGTCGATTTGAGATGGCACATAAATCATCATCAAAGAGGAGAAGAAAGAAGAAATTTTTTTGGGTAAATGAACCCCAAACACCCATGCATTCAATTCTTTTCGGCCAAAAATCCACTTCCAATAAGAACGTGATATGTTATGGGTTCTTACCAATTTTTAAAACTCTTTAATAAGAACCGATTCTTCATTTATTAAACTTCTTTTTATTAAAATAATTTTAAATTTATGTTAACAACTCCATTAAAAAAACTCCAATAGACATGCTCTAAAGATTGAAAAAATACAATTATAGATTTCGTGTCTTGGGTATGAACAAGCCTGGAAATAGCGACACTTTGACGATGGTCCAAAAGACAAATCCTTTATTTATCTTTAAAACAGTACTTTAAGTCCACTTGCAATACTCCAAAACGACAGTAAACTAAACAAGTCAAAAACATTGAAGAAAGGATCCTTCCTCTCTCCATCCCAATCTAAGAAGGAGCTAACTACGAAGCCTCTCACTTCTCACTTTTATATAAACCTCTCCAACCTCAAAATCCAAAAATATCCAAACACACAACAAACAGAAACAACACAAAGAAGAGACTTCAATATCATCTATGGCTTCTGCATATCAACACCAAGAACAACAAGATCAATCCGCTTTGGATCTCATAACTCAACATCTTCTTACTGATTTCCCTTCTTTAGAAACTTTTACTTCCAGCATCCATCACTGTACAACCACCACTTCCACTCTAAGCCAACGCAAGCCGCCTCTTTCTACTATTGCAGTTCCTACTACTGAACCTGTGGCTCAAGAGGATGATCAAAGGCATTACAGAGGTGTGAGGAGAAGACCTTGGGGTAAGTATGCTGCTGAGATCAGAGACCCAAAGAAGAAAGGTGTTCGTGTTTGGTTAGGGACTTTTGACACAGCCATGGAAGCTGCAAGAGGTTATGACAAAGCTGCTTTTAAACTACGAGGAAGCAAAGCCATTCTTAATTTCCCACTCGAAGCAAGCAATTACAGAGACATTGGAGAAGACTACAACAACAATGACAAGACTGTGTCTTTAAAAGAAAAGAGGAAGAGACAAGTAATTGAGGATGAAAGTCACCTCAGAAGCCATAAAGCTGTCAAGAAGGAAGAGACAGAAGCTCAAGCAGAGGCTTGTCCCTTAACACCATCAAGTTGGAAGGGGTTTTGGGACGGAGAAGACAGTAATGAGATGACACTATTCTCAGTGCCTCCTTTATCTCCTCATGTCGTGGTTACATAAGTTTCTGAGCTTCAAACATGATGTCATCAACTTCGGATCAAGCAAAAAAACCAAGGTGATGATAATAATAGAACTTAATAGTCTTCTTACGGGTTGTGTTCAAAGCTTCTAAATGAGCTGATTGTAAAAACTGATTAGTTAAATTTATTCATTCTTCTTATATGTTATTATTTATACCCATCCAGAAACGAGCTGAAAAGGATGATACTTTCTTATATAACAGAGAAATTGTTCAAACTTTACAAGAGAATGGCTGAGAATCCACAAACATATGCATGTTTAATTCATCCTTCTATAAATTTCACACACTGATGATAACATATCTAAATTTCTGAAGAACTAATCACATAAATTGACTACACAGAGATGTATCCATGGCCAAAGGAAGGGTCCTACAGAGACAAGAACAGTAGTTTGGAACTACTGGTACCTCTCAACAGATCGAAACAGTTTAACAATATGCTGAAAACATGCTGCCAAACATCAAACCAAGAGGGTCGTCGACGAAGAACAGAATTCCATAACAGATCCCAAATCCTCTCCTTCTCTGTTGGACATCTGAAGTAGAAATTTTTCACAAAAGGATGATAATATTGACCTATGTATGTATGCATAAAACACACGTTATACAGAAACAAGCATTAAAATGAAGTCAAACAGACAATAAGGCAACAACATAAGGTCTTGAACCAACGAACCTGCCTAAGACTCAGAGAATATAATACGATAATAAATAAATAAATCCGTTCCAGAGCTTCGGCTTCCAGATGCACATAGATGCCAAAGTCATATAACATGAGAATATTACCTCAACTATTCCAAGTCACTATATCAATGGTAACAAAGAGGAAAACAATGGAGATAAGAGCGCATCAAGTGACATCACCAACGTAGTAGGTAGGAATTTCGAATATATAGGCACAAAACATCCATTTCAAAACTCTATTTTATACTTTCCATTGCATAATATCCGTGAATTCGTGATACAATTGAATTGAACAAGATTTCCTTTGTTGCTAATACCATGTATCAAACACATTGGTCATAATGCAATCACAAAAAAATGAGATGATATTATAGTGTGAACAAACCACGTGACATCTCAAGGTCATGTTGCTTTACTATAAGAAACATGAAGTCCTTAATTATCGTGTCCCAGACCATTGGATGATGAATCTTTACTGGATTAGGCATGGAAATGATCGATGATATGCTCTATGACATCTGCTCCTTCTATATGCATATCTTTATTTTTTACCTGTAAACGACATAACACAGGCTTTTAGACTTCATGATTTTACTAAATGTATGTGGAGATTAATCCCGTGATTCCTATCAGAAAATGAATGTCATATCTTAGGACACATGAGGGATGGCAGGAGAAAGTAAGAGACCTGTATAACACTATGGGCAGCGAACCTCTGCCTGCTACTGTGAAAACTAACATCAACCTGAACCTCTGCCTGCTACTGTGAAAACTAACATCAACCTTTTCCCATGATACAGAGGAGAGGCCTTTGATCATTTGTTCTGCAAAAGTGACAAGGCACTACGTTATAAATACATTCTGCTGTACATGAAAGCAAAAAAGCAGAGGCACTACACATGGTAGATCAACATATGAGTTGTTTGTACTTAACACTAACTTCTTTTACCAGCTAATGAGATTTAAAGTATAGAAAATAAAAATAGAAAAAAGAGAAGTGAGCAATAAGTTCCACAACAGAACTGATAAACGCCTAAATGGTCAGTACATCATGAAGTGAAAGCTAACCTTCAATGTCATCTGCATGACTCTCGCCTTCTAATATGTCCTCAGCATCACATGCCTTGCAGAGTTCTTCGTAAACAATATGAGGATACTTCTCATTTAGAGAATCTTCCCACTGGTGAACAAAAAATTATTCATTTTCAGAGAGACCCATTACATCTAAATCCTGAACCAAATGAAATAATCCAGTCAGAGACAGATACCTTAGGCAATTCACTGTCACGTCTAATAGATGCTGTCCTCCAGCCAACGATGTCTATTCAGATATAGTGAAGGAAGAACAATGTAATGTCATATGATAACAAGCACAAATTACTACAAGCAGCTTATAAACAGGATACGATCATGGCCCACATTTGAATAGACCACCCGCCTTTTGAAGGCACGCAATGCAGATCTGCAATACAGGAAAACGTCTTCTAGTGAAAACATCTTTGATGCATTGATAAGTGAACTAACTTGGTGACAAATGGGGAATGGACTTGCTTACATGAAATGACAATCACCGGTATCTTCCACCATGCGTCGTAGCAAGGGTGGTTTTCCCTCTTCTTCATCTTTCAAGAAAAGGTGCCGGCCCGTCTTTTTAAATATCCAGTGGATAACGAGACCTGCAACTTTCTCAATGGAAGCGAAACCAAAGAGAAACGGAACCTGGAAGAAACAAATTGTTCTAAATCCTATGAGAATAAATCACAAGCGAAAGCACAATTTAATGATACAGATAGATTTCCATGGTTCAAGAAAGCAAGTGTCAGTTATAACTTACATATATAATGAAAAACTAGTTTGGTGGAAAATAGACAAAACAAAGTGCCAGGTTTAAAGTAGGCTTCTTAAGATAGCAAGCGAGTGATCTCTAAATTTGTTTGTTTTCTTACATTCGCCAAAATCATGTTATGCAATGAGATTTGTCGAAATAAATCCGTTTCAAATTACAATTTATAAAGAGGAGTTAACAAAATACCCACTAATATAAAAGCACTAAGCATGCATATAAGGATAGTTACCTGCCTATTGCCCATTGAACCCAAAATGTGGGTGTAGCTACAGTGATGAAGTTCACAGCCTCTAGTCCACATATAGTGCCTCCAGAAGGCCGTTCACTACTGTCCCCTCCTAAAAAGTCATTCTGATCTTCTCGATTAGTGGGGCTTGTACAATTTCCCAATCGCATATCTTGCTGCAAGCCCTCCCAAAGAATGTGCAACAAAGGAGACCTTACGGATATCTGGTTTTCTTTGAATAAGTTCAAGGACCTAACGTGCATTTGGTTACATCAAACAGAGTAAGACGTTGCTAATGTAACTATAAGAAAATGAGAAAGTATGTGATGCTTACCTCGGATGCTAGACGTTCACC
>JAKUCM010001658.1:0-15131 GCA_023374145.1 Lepidium sativum
TTCTAAATCGTCTAGATCAAACAAAAGATTTTTCTGTATGTTTACTTTTTTTGTTTCTTTGACAACGGCAAATAACAAAAGATTTTTCTGTATGTTTAATTTGGCAAACACATATATATTTAATATTATTATATTGTTTTCTCAAAATTTTTAATAACTTTTCGGTTGGTTTTTCAGGCTTCTCATTATATGTGAAGATTATTTTTATGAAGCTTAGCCTTCTGGAGGAATAATTTGTCTGGTTTTTATAGCGCTAGAAAATCTATGAAATTGGATTTTGAGAGTTTCAATATGATTATATAGATGTTGGATTGAGGACATCCAAATCCCCACGTAAGATTCCCTTAATCATCTATAAAAATTAGATTGCGAAAAGCTTCGATAGATCTATATAAATGTTGGTTTGAGGACATCCAAATCCCCACGTAACATTCCCTTAATCATCTCATCAAGGTTCTATCTATGTTGTATAATTTCTTTCAATTTTTTAATGACAAAGAATTTCTCATCCTTTAGTCATTTTGTACTTCTTACTTTATTCTATTTAAAGAAACATGTTTGTCAAAAAAAAAAACATAGAACTATTTCCGAAAAATTTAAGCAATGTCTAGTAACACATGAACTTGTAATGAATTCAAAGTACAACAAAAAAATAATATTACAATAATTAGAAATTGATGATAATAATTAAAAACTTCACATAAAATATAAAACAATATTTCTTTATAGAACATAGAAAAATTGTATATATGTATATATTAATAAGATTGAAAGTTAGTTAGTATCACGATGACATCGTGTAGAATTTTCACAACCTTTATTGTAATTATTGACATGACTTTTGACACATTCATTTGGATTATTTGATGTGCATCCTAAATATTTGTTTTCTTCGCTGAATCCACTGAATAATAATAGTATAATCATTATCAAAATCATGGACAAAGTGGTAACATCTTTATTCCTTATGTGCAACCATTTTTTGTTATTTGAATGAGTGATGAATTATTGATATGAGTTTCTTTGCTTCATAACAAGAGAAGTGCATCTAAATATAGAATGCAGTGCATAATTCATATGTTATATTTTATTTGTGTTTTATCATTTCTTTTAATATATATTAGCAATATTTAGACAGATGTTTATCGCTTTTTTACTACATGACAACAAATTTAAACCGTTACAAATTAAAGTCGATAGAAACAGAAGAATGTATAGCTGTTAGAAAAGCAAGTTAAATTTGATAACATTGTTGAGTTGTTGTCTAACAAATTTACTTATATAGTATTGAATCCATAAAACTGTAAAGATTAGTTTGTGCTAATAGCATCTCACTAATTATAGGTTGAAATTCGTGATAATAATTTTTATTAAATAAATTTATTGGTTCTTAGGATATATATTATATATTTTTAAATGAAAAATATAATTGCCGAGGACAGGTGACCTAGTGGGGTAGTCACTTTATAAATCTTCATGGCACTAAGGATCGAACTCCCTACTTATAGCTGTAGGGGTGAGATATAAAAACCAGTATGCTAGTTGACAAAAAAAAATGAAAAATATAATTATTGTGATTGATAAAAGTATCAAAAATAAACATGTTACAAATCAACAAATGTTCATGTATGGAATTAGGACGACACATAAGGAGATTTGTTGAGGCTTCAGCAAAATCCTTGTAAAGATTAGACGTCGAACAAATTTCCTAAATGCAGACAAGAAGTAATCTTTAGGCAGTGAACACGTAACACCGGAGAGAACAACATCATATTGAACCTAATAAAGAATTAAAGCTCAACATGGGAAGTAACTAAAGAAAAACAAACTAATCACATCCTAAGTGAACCATAACTAGCCTAAATCCAACCTATTTGAGCACTAAATAACACATAACTATAAGATCCAAACCGAATGAAAGCCACCTCTTCCAATCCCAATCACCCATCTAAGTGATGGTCGCTCCGGCAAGGATGACATTGACGGCAACTATCCGAAGCAATTCTCCACCATTTCCCCCAAAAACCTTGCATAAGGAGAATTATTTCTATCTGCAACAACTGAGACAACCACTCACGATGGTTGGGAACTGCTACACTTCCGGTGAGCCCCATCTGTAACCTCAGCGTTCTGGCAAGCCAAATTTACAAAATCCCGATGAGCCAAAATGTGCAGCAACTCTGGCTCAACACCTCACAGTGAAGAGTCCACCACAAGTGGATCGCCACACTACCTTTAAATACAGTGGAGCTGGCACGACGGTAGAAGACCGGAGGGATCTTAAGACAATCTACAAGGTGCATCGGTGGAAGTGACAACAATTGGGACTGTAAGATGGAGGAGACAGGTAAAAGGTATATTTTCTTAGCGGTTAGGAGACTACCAAGCCGCCGGAAAAAGTGATCGACGCCGAAAAAGAAGACCTGCAATAGAGCGAAAATAAAACATATTTTAAGAGAAAGGAGAAAATAACAAGAACCGTATATTACTAGTGACAAAAGGTTTATATTACTTCTTTCATGGGAACTTTTTTTTGAAAAATAGACGTAATAATAGTGATCTTGTCCGTTTTTGTTTGACTTCACCAATTTAAAACCAAAATTAGTCAAATTTAGCAGATCTTTAAGTTCCATTAAATGATGTTATTATAAATTAATATGTTGTTTGTTTTTTGCCCCAAATTTAAGAAAACAGTGTAATTCACAAATTGAAAACCCTAATTACTGAAATCGATTTTTCCATCTTTGATATCTTTATCTTTCTCTCTTATCTCAATTTTATTTTTACATGGTTCTGAACTCAATTTAAAGATGCCTCGAATGAAGACTATGTGAGAAATGTTCGATTGAAGTTTATTAAGAGTAATATAAGAAGCGTTTGTGGTTTTTTTAATTATTTTTTTATTATAACACTAAAGAAAATCTAAAACAAGTGACTCGTAAAGGATAGAACTTGTGGTGTTAAAGAGAAAGAAATCTTAAAAGAAACATTTAAGTGAAACTAATAGTCAAAATCATAACAAAAATATCAAAATCTTCCAATGAAATTGAGCATAACAAAAGTAATAATTCTGAAAATAAAACTGAGCACAACTGGTTTAAATCTCCCAAGGAACAATACTCAGAAGTTTGGAAAAGAAGGATAGACCTTGCTGCAACGAACCGAGAATCCCGATGACAAGAAATATGGAGCGATGGATCACCCGATTTGCAAATTGAATAACTCTTTCGTTTAAACTCTGATTGCTTTGATTCTTCGACGAGATGTTTTGTAATTGAATTGAGAATATTCTCACAACCATTATATGAGTTCAGTCCTCCTAGTTGAACAAATATGCTTCAAACAATGAACATATATTATCTTTGTTGGTTTATGATTGTATCATTTTGCCAATATCATATCATCTCTCTTCTCTTCAAAATGATTTTCCTTCAAAGCCAAATCAAATTATTCTTTGAAATCTCCTTTTTTCAACTAAATAAATGGATAAAGATAGAAAAATCAAAGATGAAAATGATGAAAATACCAAATGATGAAAATGTTCCAAGGAATGACACTCAGAGTTTAGAAACGAAATTTGATCTTTGATTGATCTTTTTTTTTCTCAAGATGTTTTGTAATTAAGTTGAGAATATTCTCCAAATAACTTTATAAGTTTAGTCTTCGTAGTTAAGCATATATGCTTCAGTCATCGTATAGAGAATTTTCTTTGACTCTGCTAATTTCAGAAGATTTTGAGATTTAACGCATTCCATTTTAGTAGCTCCATTTCATCATCTGTGCGATTTTTTAAAATGATAGTTTTGTGTTATAGTGAATATTTGAATTCTAAATCAGATTTAGTTGTCGTTTCAACTATAGACAAAATAGAATAAAAAACATATTTTGATAAATAGAAATTGAAGACAAAAGAGCTCATACGCTAAACTATTTGATTACCAAGTCAACATTATTTAGAAATATAAATCCAACTAAATATAAAAAAAAAAACATGAGCAAATTGTATGAAACACATTGAAATCTATGAAAAACTATTCATTAATTAGATTTTTTTTTTGCAAATAACACATACTAACGAATACATATATATATATATATAATAGCTTATTCATATTGGACTGGTATTACACATACTAATGAATACAACAAATTTTTTTAAAATCTGATAATTTAGATGGTCCAGCTAATGATTATGATATTAAAGATTCAAATTTTTTTTGTTACATGTGAAGGGTTCAAATATATAAATAGTTTAGGAATTAAATATTGGCCTATACATCATCTTTATTAATCTAATTATTAGAAATAAAATATGTATATGTATATCTATTTCCGTCTATTCAAAGTAACAAATGCTTTCTATGTAGATATCTTTAAACTTACACTAAAAAAGTAAAGAATATTCTTTGCCAAGTTTAAAGTTACAGACACTTAGTGACCTAGTATTGTGTAGGTTACTTTATATGTATAGTAATCTATACGTTTTTAACAAAAGAGGAAATACTTGAACTACAGATTTCAACCACATTTGAGTCCTTTTCTCTACCTTACTTTTGTTAACCCGTGCGTGTAATTGAACCACGAGTTAATGCAACAGTCATGTGATACGATCCGTATCAAAGGCTGGGCCGAAGGGAAATGCTTATGGGCCGAATCGTTAATGTGAAGTCCATCAGCGTCTGTTTCTATTTCTGGTCAGGCCCATGTCCACTTTTGATCTCTATTTTGGCTTCATGTTCGTTTGTGGCAAGTCAAGGGAAAAAGCAGCTGCAGCTCTGCTTTTGACCTATAAATGAGAGCATGAGATCAATGTAAGAGGGTGTGTGATGCGTGAGTGTTCACGAGACAATAAGGTGATCATTGAGAGAGTATAGAGAGAAAAACTTACCTTCTTCAAGCTTCTTCTTCTCGGTTGTGATCTTTGATTGTATTGTCGGTCTTTCTTGTACTGTGTAATATATACTCGTGAAGTATAAGTCTCTTGAGAGCTGGGGTTTTAGTTCTACAAGACGTACCTTGGCAAGTTTATGCCTTGGGAACTTGTAACTCTCTGTCTCGACTTTATTCTCCTTTCATCTCTCTTTTCTTCACCTACAAGAAAAGAGACATAGCAAGTTGTGAATTTGAAAGGAAAATTCTTCATAAAATTAATTTATTTTCTTAGATAATGCACGAGCAGATATAATTTTCTCTTATTTCTTCACTCATTTGATGTTTTTCTTTATTCCGAGGGATCATTAGAGATTATTTAAAGCAATAGTTGAATTCTTGTATGCACCTAATAGTCCATACTACAATGAGTTCAAATTTCAATAAATTTTTGCTGTCTAGTGTGCCAAAAATCTTGTAATGAAGTTTTAAAAACGTTGTAATGTGTGCCCTTATTTTGTTTTTAGATTTTATTTTTCTTGATACAAAGCACAATTTGTTGTCAATCTAAAACCTGTGCGAGACTAATATACCTCATTCATACCGACTTATATCTTACTAATTCATATGTTTTCTTTAGTCGTTGTCGTGTTCTTAGAGTCTTTTCATGTACAAAACGCAAGGATACTTTGGATTCCACATGCTGAGCAAGAGTGGAGCTTAACTTTGGATTTCTCCACTACGAGTTGAACGGCGATCGAGCAACACCACGATCGATCGATCGTAACTTTAGATAGGGAAAACTGCGCGCGATCCGATGACCGACTCCTCACGCCTGACGCGATTGAGCCCCATTCGTCTATGTTATGTGCACGATCCATTGCACGACCTAGCACTCAGAGATCGATCGAGCCATTTAAGGAGAAGTTGCGAACGATCCTTTGCACGATATGGAAGCTTCACGATCGAATGAAGAAAGGTTGATCGGGCAGTCTAAGGATCGATCGATCCACGACTCTGCGAAGCTAAAAGGGAATTTCCTTATATCGTACCAGCTGGTTTTATTCTATATATTAGGTTAAAAAAACATGTTTTTAAATATGCTTTTACAGAGAGAAAAAGAGCAGATTCTATTTTGTAACCTAGAGGAGAAGGATTAAGATCTCTATATCCTTAGAGAAGATCCATGAACCTCTATTGCATATATTCTGAGTTTTGAATGAATTTCTTTACAATTGCTTGCTTGTTCTCTATTTCCATGTCTGAGTAGTTCAGAGTCAGGTTTAAGGTATTCTAAGGATCTTAAAGGGATTAAGGATGTTGAACAAATATGTCTCAATTATGGATCCTCAACCTAGAAACATGGTTAATGCGTAGGTTAGAGTACCTAACTAATCTATGATCTCATGTTGCTTATTATCCTAGAAGTTTAATAAGAACGAGAACCTTTCTAGGTACACAACACCTTCACTACCAATGAGAGTTGATGCTAGGTTGGGTTGTGGACATTTAGGAACCGTTAATTCTGCATGGTTAGATTTCAAGAACCAACGAGAGTTAGGATCTCTAGGATCTAGGCATAGTGATTACCGCTGTGAGAGTAGGTTAGTCAATTGTTATTTCTTAGTCGAGAGCGAAACTGATCTTGCCTGAATAGATTCCTCATCATACCCTTGATTTCCTTATGAATCCCCTATACTTTATACTTTAGATATTGTTTACACTAATTTCCTAGTTACACTCGATTGCACTCAAAACATCTACCGACTTAGCTCTAGTTATATAATCAAATTGTTAGTGTGGCAATTGGTCTTTGTGGATTCGATCCCTAAATACTATTACGTTTGTTGTGCACTTGCAGTAGGATATAAGGTTAAAACTCGTTGTATCATGTTTTTGGCACCGTTGCCGGGGACCAATAGCAGTGCCTTTCAATTATTTATTGAGTTAGAGACTAAGACACCTTCGTTTACTTTTTGTTTTATTTCTTTGTTTTGTTTTTCAGGTATTGATTTCATGACTGACAGAGAAGAAAGCGTAGTTGATTTTACAAGCCATGAAGCTACATTAGAATAGTTAAGGCAATAGATCGAGTAGGTGAAATAGAAACACTTCACCACTACTATCAATGTCGATCTGGGATTTCTGTTAGTTTACCAGAGGGATGCATTGAGCATGAGTTGAACCCTCTTTTGATAGCATTGGGTAGACAATTTACCTTCCACGATTTTCCTGCTGAAAACCCTATAGATCATCTCGAAAACTTTGAGGAAATCTGCAGTACAACCGCACCTAGAGGGATACCTGAGGATTATGCTAAGTGCAAACTTTTCAAATTTTCTTTGGAAGGATAGATAACCAAATGGCTTCAGTCTTTGCCAGTAGGGTTGTTAACCTCATGGGAAAAAGTTAGAAACAAGTTTCTGGATCATTTCTTTACCAAAGAAAAGACTGCTAAGTTGAAAAACCAGATCTCAAATTTTCATCAAAGAGACGATGAGTCTTTTGGAGAAGCGTGGGATAGGTTGAAAGGATATAGAAGGGTTGCCCACACCATGGCTTCAGTGATGAACAAGTTCTAAACTCCTTTTACAGCAGACTGAGTTGGAGTTTTAAGAAGCTACTCAATGCTTCAAGCAAGGGAGATTTCACTACGAACACGAGTGAGAGCGCTTTCCAGCTGATTGAGAATTTGGTTGTGAGTACAGGAGATTTACGTGAGCACGAAGAATATTCACCCGAGATGGACAGAATCGCAAGGATATGTGAGAAGCTAGATCAGTTCATAGCTTCAAGTGAGTTTAGGAGGAAATATGTTAAACCTTACCCATTACAGAAGAAATCAATCCTTCAGGACCATCAATCATAAGTACTTTACACCGAGCAAAAGGCCACAGAAGGTCCCACTCCTTCATCTAATGACGAGATTAAAGCTTTATTGGAGCAGATCATTCAAGGTCAATCTAGGACTACATCCGAAATCAATAACCAGATGGAAGTTATGTTATGTCTAAGGTAGAGAACACGGCCTCCCTTCTGGGCGCAAACGATGCTCATCAACCTTGTGATGCTGTTATCTTAAGAAGTGGTAGGGAACTTGAGGCAAACCCCCCCAAAGACCGATACCGGAGAATGATGGAGCAGAAGAGGTTTTTGAGGAAACGGTCACACCTACGCCGATACCAGAGCCGTCAGTAGTACCTGAGAGATTATACGCCCTGGTACCACCGTACCCCGTACCACCGTACCCCGTACCACCGAAGAAGTCCAAAAATGATTTAGAGAACGCCAAATGTAAGGAGTTTCCATCAGATTTGTCTATTCGGTTGCCTTATGTTGATGCCTTGCAGATGATACCTTCACTTAAGAACTATGTCAAAAGCCTAGTGACGAATAATTTCATAGGAGAAGATAAGGTGATGATGATCACGCAGGATTGCAGTTCCAGGCTTCAAAATCGCTTTCCTAAGAAAGAAGAAGATCCTAGACGATTTGTACTTTCAGTTCAGAAAGGTTCTGTAACTTTTGAGCGTTCGTTGTGTAATCTAGGCTCAAGTGTAAACCTAATGCCATATGCTGTAGCATTGAGGTTATGATTCTCGGAATTCAAGCATACCAAGATCTCTCTTATCTTTGCAGATCGTTCCGTGAAATATACAGTGGGTATTCTCGAGGATCTTGAGGTTGAGGTTGGGAATACATTGGTACCAACCGATTTTGTGGTGCTGAAGCTAGACGAGGAACCTAAGGATCCTCTCATCTTAGGTCTACCTTTTCTCCAAACAGTAGGTGCTATGATTGATGTTAGGAATGGAAGAATAGACCTACAGCTAGGGGATATGAAGACGAGATTTGAGATGGATAGGATGCTGAAGAAACCTATGTTGAATGGCATGACCTTCTCTGTCGACACTTCTGAAGAAATTTCAGAAGAATTGAATGAAGAAGTATACGCTGAGGACCCTCTTTAGCTTGCGCTTCCAAGAATAGAGTCGGAATGTGGGTTTGATAACGACGAAGCAGCAAGTTATACCAAAATGTTGGATTCATGCAAGCAGATTGAGGAAACGATAGCCTATGCAGTTTTGGACCCTCCAAAACCCTCCGTACCTTCAGCTTTGACAGACCCTTGGAGCGAGCTAAAGGCTCCCAAAGTCCAGCTTAAGAATCTCCCAAAAGGATTAAGGTATGTATTTCTCGGCTCTAATTCTACCTATCCTGTTATCGTTAATGCTAAGTTGAATGGTTCTGAATTGGAAACGCTTATTAGAGAACTTCGAAAGTACCGTAAGGCTATAGGTTATTCATTAGATGATATCCCTGACATTTCATCCGAGTTATGCATGCATAGGATACATCTGATCGATGAGTCTAAGAGTTTTATAGAGAACCAAAGAAAGCTAAATCCAAATCTGAAAGAAGTTGTCAAGAAAAAGATAATGAAATTGTTAGAAGCAGGGATCATATATCATATATCCAATAGTAATTGGGTTAGTCATGTCCATGTCGTGCCTAAGAAAGGAGGAATTACTGTAGTGAAAAATGAGAATAGTGAATTGATACCTACCAGAACTATCACAGGTCATAGGATGTGTATTGATTTCAAGACTTTAAATTTCTCTACTAAGAAAGACCATTTCCCTATGTCCTTCATGGATCAAATGCTTGAGAGATTGGCTAACCACTCTTACTACTGCTTTTTAGATGGTTATTCAGGTTTCTTTCAGATCCCCATTCACCCAGACGATCAGGAAAAGAAAACTTTCACATGTCCTTTTGGTATATTTGCATATCTCAGAATGCCATTTGGGTTATGCAATGCTCCAGCTACTTTTCAAAGATGCATGATGTCGATTTTCACTGATATGATTGAGGATATTATGGAAGTTTTTATGGATGACTTTTCTCTATATGGTTCTTCTTTCTTTCGTTGTCTTTCTAACCTTTGCAAGGTTCTCCAACATTGTCAAGACAAGCATCTAGTGCTAAATTGGGAGAAGCGCCATTTTATGGTTACAGAAGGAATTGTACTCGGTCACAAAATATCAGGGAAAGGAATCGAGGTTGACAAGGCAAAGATTGAAGTGATAACAAGCTTGAAATCACCAACCAAAGTCAAGGAAATCAGAAGTTTTCTCAGTCATGCCGGTTTCTACAGGAAGTTCATTAAGGATTTTTCGAAGATAGCCAGACCACTCACTCAATTTATATGCAAGGACGTTTGAGTTTACCAAAGAGTGCGAGGAAGCCTTTTTGACATTAAAGGGAGCTTTAGTTAGTGCACCGATAGTTCAGCCACCAGATTAGGAACTACCTTTTGAGATCATGTGTGATGCGAGTGATTACGCAGTAGGAGCTGTTTTGGGACACTACTCTACTATGCTAGCCGAGCACTCGATGATGCTCAATGAAAGTATGCAACTATAGAAAAAGAACTTTTGGTTATCGTTTTTGCCTTTGAGAAGTTCTGATCTTATCTTGTCGGTTCTAAGGTGATTGTACACACGAACCATGCTGCTCTTAAATATCTTCTCTCCAAGAAAGATGCTAAGCATAGACTGCTTCGTTGGGTGTTGTTACTGCAAGAGTTTGATCTTGAGATCAAAGACAAAAGAGGCGTAGAAAATGGAGTTGCAGACCACCTTTCGAGACTACGAATTGACGATTCCGTTCCCCTCGATGATAGCCTACGAAAAGAACAAGTTTATCGTATACACACCACTCATAAAGCTCGTCAGTTGCCCAACCATCCTCCTCGCGTTCCAGGCATTCTGTGGTTTGCCGATTATGCTAACTATCTCGCTACAGACGTTAACCCTCCTGAGTTTCATGTACAGGAAAAAGAAGTTTTGAGGGGTGTCAGACGATACTACTGCGATGCTCCATACCTGTACAAGCAATGCTCTGATGGAATCTTCAGACGATGTGTTTCTGAAAATGAGATTCCCAGTATATTGTTCCATTGTCATGGTTCTTCATATGCAGGTCACTTCGCCACTTTCAAGACCGTCGCGAAGGTTCTTCATTCAGATTTTTGGTGGTCCACGATGTTTCATGACACATACTCATTTGTTTCGACATGTGACTCTTGTCAGCGACCAGGTAACATAAGTAGAAGAAATGAGATGCCACAGAACTTCATTCTCGAGGTTGAGGTGTTTGATGTCTGGGGAATCGATTTTATGAGACCTTTCCCCATCTCTTTTGGGAACCAATACATACTTGTTGCTGTGGATTATGTGTCTAAGTGGGTTGAAGCAATAGCTAGTCCGACCAATGACGCCAAGGTGGTTGTCAAGATGCTCAAGCACATCATATTTCCTAAGTTTGATATTCCGAGGATTGTGATCAGCGATGGTGGTTCTCACTTCATTAACCAAACGTTTAACAATCTGCTAAAGAAGTACAAAGTTCATCACAAGGTTGCTACACCATATCACCCTCAAACGAGCGGTCAGGTGGAAGTCTCTAATTGAGAGATCAAGAGCATTCTGCAGAAAACCGTTTGTACAACCAGGAAAGATTGGTTGACTAAGTTGGATGATGCTCTTTGGGCCTATAGAACCGCTTTCAAGACACCATTAGGAATAACTCCGTTCCATCTGTTGTATGGTAAAGCTGTCACCTTCCAATTAAGCTCGAATACAAGGCTAATTGGGCTATCAAGCATCTCAACTATGATATCAAATATGCCTCGAAAAGACGGTCACTGCAGATACATGAACTTGAAGAGATCCGACACTTGGCTTAAGACAACTCGAGGATTTACTAAGGTTCTGCTCAATAAACAGGGAGAAGAATTTGTGGTGAATGGGCAGCGCCTTAAACCATATTTTGGTTCCCCTGACAAAGTCAATGAAGATTTCATCTCTTTGACTGATATAACTACCACGTAGCGTCCTTCTTAATCAAGCTATTGACTTTAAACAAGCGTTGAGTGGGAGGCAACCCACTAATAGGCTAGTTTTTACTTTATCTTTCATTGGTTTTTAAGTCGAAGTACTCTTCTGTTTTCATGAAACTGGTACGGGAGTATGGCCCGATCAATCCACACGAAGATCGATCGTACAACAGGAGGTGAGGAAAGACGCACGATCCGCCGATCGACCAAAGGGCACACATCGATCGATCGATATCCCGATTGTGTTTGCGCACGATCCATCGATCGACCGTGACGTTACGCCTGATCGATTTCCTTCTCGCGCACTTTACACCCGATCGATTTTGTTTCTGATGAGCATTGTTGACTATTAGAAAACCCAGAGATTCATCAGCTGTTCGTTTTAAAACCACTTCCTCTCAATTGTTTCGAAAATCCGGTATCAACTTCAAACTTAACCTGATTTAATTTCCTTGTCTAGAGGGTTGGTATACATTAGATAGGACTATCAATCTCACTCTGAGAACCTCCCCGGAAACTTTGGTTTTCCTTTTCTCAAAGCTTCTTGCACTTTAAATTTCAACAATCGAAGTAAGCCTTGGGTAAAAGTTTCTCAATGACGCTGCTTGTTTTTAAGATAAATTGGACAGTTCCAAGGACACGTCCAAGGACATAATCTTTTTCACCTTACTAACTCGCTTACTGAGAGAAACTCCAATGAATCTACTCGCATTACACACATTTGAAATCGCAAGAGGAAAAATTGCCGATAAAAAGAAATTACAATGATACCCTAGAAAAGTAGGGAGAAATCGGTTTGAAAAGAAAAGAATAAGAGGAAAAGAACAACAACATGGTGGGTAATTAGTGTTGGGAATGAGTCCATGTGTCTTTTGATCGATATTCTCTGGATAAGGCCGCACTTAGACTCTTAAGAGGTAGGTGTCGTGATCTAGAACTTTTGGGTCTGATTTTGAAGTTAGGATGGACTAGTTGTTAAGTCTGGGGGGAGTATAAGGTGGTCTCTCTCTTGTCGAATGAATCGAGTGTTCTTTGCTCAGGTTTTGAGATGTTAAATTCCTATGATGAATGAGTTCTTGAGTTGGTATCTTCCTGTTAGATCCTTGTGTATTTGCTTGAGGACAAGCAGAAAGCCAAGTCTGAGGGAATTGATATACCTCATTTATACCGACTTATAGCTTACTAATTCATATGTTTTCTTTAGTCTTTGTCGTGTTCTTAGAGTCTTTTCAGGTACAAAACGCAAGGATACTTTGGATTCCACATGCTGAGCAAGAGTGGAGCTTAACTTTGGATTTTTCCACTACGAGTTGAACGATCGATCGAGCAACACCACGATCAATCGATTGTAACTTTAGATAGGGAAAACTGCGCTCGATCCGATGACCGACTCCTCACGCCTGACGCGATCGAGCCCCATTCGTTTATGTTATGCGCACCATCCATTGCACGACCTAGCACTCAGAGATCGATCGAGCCATTTAAGGAGAAGTTGCGCACGATCCTTTGCACGATATGGAAGCTTCACGATCGAATGAAGAAAGGTTGATCGATCGGGCAGTCTAAGGATCGATCGATCCACGACTCTGCGAAGCGAAAAGGGAATTTCCTTATATCGTACTAGTTGGTTTTATTCTATATATTAGGTTAAAAAAACACATTTTTAGACATGCTTTTACAGAGAGAAAAAGAGCAGACTCTATTTTGTAACCTAGAGGAGAAGGATTAAGATCTCTACATCCTTAGAGAAGATCCCTGAACATCTACTGCATATATTCTGAGTTTTGAATGAATTTCTTTACAATTGCTTGTTTGTTCTCTATTTCCATGTCTGAGTAGTTCACAGTCAGGTTTAGGGTGTTCTAAGGATCTTAAAGGGATTAAGGATGAGGAAGAAATATGTCTCAATTATGGAATCTCAACCTAGAAACATGGTTAATGCTTAGGTTAGAGTACCTAACTAATCTATGATCTCAGATTGCTTATTATCCTAGAAGTTTAATAAGAACCAGAACCTTTCTAGGTAAGCAACACCTTCACTACCAACGAGAGTTGATGCAAGGTTGGGTTGTGGACACTTAGGAACCGTTAATTCTGCATGGTTAGATTTCAAGAACTAACGAGAGTTAGGATCTCTAGGGTCTAGGCATAGTGATTATTGCTGCGAGAGTAGATTAGTCAATTGTTATTTCTTAGTCGAGAGTGGAACTGATCTTGCCTGAATAGATTCCTCATCCTACCATTGATTTCCTTGTGAATCCCCTACACTTGATACTTTAGATATTGTTTACATTAATTTCCTAGTTACACTCGATTGCACTCAAAACATCTACCGACTTAGCTCTAGTTAAATAATTAAATCGTTATTGTGGCAATTGGTTTTCGTGGATTCAATCCCTAAATACTATTACGTTTGTTGTGTTAAAACTTGTTGTAACATATGTCTCTGTTAAAGACAACACAATCTGTGTATATGAATCTGAGTTCTTTATAAATATTGTGAATGCTAAAGTTTGCGTAAATGAATGTCTTCGTTTATTTGTATTATATGGTTCCGATACAGTCTTTGAAAGATGACCATTTTAAATTTATTACTATTGATCACCTGACACTGAATACAATATAAAGCTGTTTAAACTGATCTTGTATTCGTTTATTTTTCTCTAATAAATGATGTTTGTCACATATTTGGAATAATTAAGTTTATACCAAAATGTGATCTTAGTGTATACAAATTCAGATTATTTTAATTTGTGACGTGATTCAAATTCAGTTAATTAAAAGTAAGGATGTGTGTTTGCTAAATTCTACATAGTTTAGGGAGATTTTGTGAAAATTTTGCTCAAATGTGTAGAGTAGACAAAGGATAGAAAAGTTATGTGTAAATAGATATCATTTGACAAAATTCGAAGACACTTTGGTCCGAACGGATCCAAATTGATTTAATTAATGCCCTTTTATCTTCATGTAAAAGCCATTCGCTTTCTTCATAAAATGTGGCTTATTGGCTTTACATGATTACACGTAATGCTTTTTATTCTTATACAATTTCTAACTATTTTTTATTTGTAAATTGTAATTATTCAGGTTATAAATATTGTAGTCATACCCTTTTTTTTCAAGCTTGTAGTCATACCTTTGTTTCACACATTTTCTATTCCTTTCTTTGTCTTGGGTCCGTGTTCATTTGTACGTAGGTAGGCCGAATTTGGAAAAATAGAACAAATTCATGTTGGGCTTTTATTACTAGTATACATGTGGCTTTTGTTAGTAAGCCGGCTTTTTAATTCGGTCCTTTAAATTCATGAACCGGCCGGTTTCCATAATTTGTGACTTTTTACTTTTTGAGTCTTCTGCTTTC
>JAKUCM010001659.1:0-17454 GCA_023374145.1 Lepidium sativum
AGGAAGACGATGAAGAATCAGACTTTCTTCATTTTGTTTTGGTCGATATCAGACCTTTATTAGTGTTTGCCTTGTCTGGTTCTTTCCAAAAAGAAGAGCCACGTAACTAAAACGATAGGTTTTGGTGTCGTTTTGCTTCTTCTTTCCGTGGTCGAAGGAGAAAGATAATTCCTTTATTTACTTTCATCTTACACAATTCGTATCTCTTCCTGGGATAGGATACTACAATCGCTGTTACCAAACAGTAGAAGAAAGAGGCTTCCCTTTTATCATCCAGAAATCGTCGGAGAAGATAAAGTACAGAGAGAGAGCGAGCGACGGAGATAGAGAGAAAGAAATGGAGAAGTATTTTGGAAATGCTTACAGAGGAGATCCAGGAGTGCCACATGCAGATGCCGATCGATTTGTGAATATTTGGATTGGTTCTGCTGCTTTCTCCGTCCTCACTTGGGTCAATCCTTACATGTGGCAACTCTCCAACCAGTTCAAGTAATTATTCTCGCTCTCTCTCTCTCGTTTGAGTATTCGAATTTCACAATTTCGGGATTTTTCTTTCTCGAGTTTAATTTCTCTCACTGTATACAAGTTTCTGGCTTCCTAGTTCATGTTTATGGTTCTTTTCTGACTTGCTTCTGCTGAATTAGATTCCGGTATAGCTATTGATTCCATTTAGCTAACTGTTGAAATTCTTCTGTTGCAGCTACATTATATCACAGATTAAGCCTTTCATGTCTTTTGGACAAACAGAGTTACATAGATATAGCTACTAGTTAAGGGATTTGTCCTATAGAGACTGTAACATCATAGCCTCTCTTGTTCTTATCTTCATTTGTATGATAGTACGATTGGATTCAAGAGAACTAGATAGTGTAATCAACTGTAAATAAGCATGTTTTGGAGGTGGCTGAATCAAAGTTCAGTTTTTCTACACTTGGCTCATACTGTTTGATATGGCAGTTATCATGACAAGTGGATGCTTTTTGAGCAACACCATTGGAAAAAAGCAAGGGCTAAGAACCAGCCTTACGAATTCAAGGTTCAGACTTAAAGCCTAATAACTCTTATCTATTTTTATTCATAACATAACTAATGACAGCATTGCTCACAAGTTTATCTGCTTCTTCTCTTTGTTGATCAGTGGAATAAGATACCGAAAGAAGTCAGGGACTCGTATTATTACAACTGGCCGGTCTACTTCCCATAGAAACCCTGTTTAAGATCGCCTTGGCTGCTTTTGTGACCAGAAGAGAAGCAACATAACTCTTGCATTTTCTGTAAAATTTAGCTTTACTGCTTTTCGATCTGTTCCTTGTAGTTATGTTGGATTCTAAGCTCTCTTTTCTTTTGGTATGAATCAATCACTCGAGTATTATCTGTTTTCTTTTCTTATGGTTGAATCTAAGCTATGGCAATATCCAAACTGTCTCTTCCGGTTAGATTATAACTACCACCTTTGGTTTTTGTATTTTGCATTTTTTGGTCAGCAATGCTGTTCGGTGTTCAATGGTTGCTAAAATCTGAAACAGCTTGCCTTCACTTTCAGTAACTTCCATCACTTTTAGGTTTTATTGTTGTAACGAATGACTCGGGTTCAGTTTTGTATCCAAGTGTTGCTTACAATGTAGACAATACATCCAATTACAACAATGGCGTGTGATATCAAGCTGCTTACGAAAACCTCTTAACCAAATAATCGTTCAGAGGTCAAATGAATCATCACCAAAACATAACACACATTTCATGACATGTTTCTGTAATTAAGAGAAAGAGTGGTTAATTGTTTTCGGAAAAGAATCTCAACTAACAATGGTTTCTCTACAAATCGAAAGCTAAGAATCTCTACTTTCTTGTAGAATCTTCTGTACTTCTTCCGGCTGGCACGGAATGGTCAGAGGTCCTCTGAGTTGAAATCCAAACTCCTCTTTCGCTTGTTCGAGCAGCCTCCTGAACTCAGGTTTGTTCAATGCTTCAAGTTCCAGAACAAACCTCTTAGCTTTCTCTCCTTTAACCGCAATCACTGCTACATGACCTTCCTTCACATCACTCGGAATCATTGTTGCAGCATTACCCTCTTCTTCCTCAAACTCACCACAACTCTCTACCCTTTTAGAGAATCTAATGAATAAGCAGCAAGTTTGTAGCTTTCTCATGATAATCTTCAACTTCTTGCACATTCTCATAAACTCAACAGTATAAGTAAAGCTCTGGTTGGTGTTTTTGTTTCTTTGTTGGTAGAGTTGTTGCATTGCTTTGGATTAAAGAGTCTGTACTTTATAAAAACTCAATGCTGACCACCGTCAATACTCATGATTACGCAATTTCCTAGATATTTCTTGATTACAACATTTAATGCAATTCCTCATTTGTGTTTCAGCTGTTTTCTTACTTTGCTCTCTTCATCATAATGGGACCTCTGAAAAACACGCTTATGCAGTGTTCGTACTGGATTTAGCATAGGGATTAAATGAGAAAGGAGGTAGGAGTCTCTGTCTATTAAGTAGCAAAATGAGAGATTATAAGAGTGTCGAGGTGGTCCTCGGCAGTTTTACAAATATTGAGAGTGGTAGTATAGTTTAGGTGAAAATTCTCCCTTGCGCTATGCTTCCAAGTCTCAAGCCTTTTATAGAAGTCATGGCTAGGTTTTCTCCTCCCACGTCTTTGGTGTGAGGCCTGAGTGTACGGGTTTGGTATGTCGCAGAGCCTACAGTACGTCCATGCCTTTTCCGTATTTTGCAAGTGTCAGACTGCCTTTGCAGGACCACGTTTTGGTGCGCCATAAATGCCGCGTCTTATTAGGCTAATGGGATTTTGACGAGGACTATTTACCAGATACTACACCTTGGATATAATCATGGCCTTTGTTAATGTGGTTGGAATGCATTGGATTTTTAGTGGGCCAGAGGACCTAGGTCCACTTCCAACAATAGCTCCCAGTCTGGTGACGAGGACGGAGTCGCCAAATTTATAAGAGAAATTATCTTGGCATGCATGGATTCGATGTGCCACATGTAGTTCGTTTATTTGCTGTATTTTATTGAGGAGATGCGGAAATAATTTTGCGAACGTAAGGCGACGGCTCGATGAGGACAACTTGTTGTGGGGGTTTTAGACAAGGAGAGTGGTATTTGCCATGGGGGTTTTGACGAGGAGATATGAGTTTGCCGAGAGGTTTTGTCGATGATAAGGACTTTCGTCGAGGAGCCACACCGAGGCCGAGAAATTATGCCGAGGTCGAGGAGTCACGATAGGGCGATTTAAGCCGAGGAGAGGTAAATTTGACGAGGAGTTGCGCCGCGGCCGAGGAGGTGGGTTCAGTTGCAAGGACAAATACCATGGGTCCAAGGGTGATTTGTCGCTAAGGAGACGTGCCGCAGAGAGAAGTTCCGAGGGGGATTTCTTGTTGTAGGATGGTTCTTTCACCGTGGCAAGTTCCGAGACGCCATCCATGAGAAGTTTGTCTGGCGAGAGAGTTACAAAGGAGAGCTCGAGGTCGGGCTTGGCTGATGATAGAGTTGATGGGCAGGATTTTTCCGAGGATGACAGTTGGCGGGTTGAATGTTTCCTTGGCGCCGGTGCTAGGAGCGGCGATGGCTTTGTCTTCAGCGGCGCGTGATGGGCGGAGTATACCTGGATGGGCTCAAGATGAGGTGGGGCGAGATGCATTTTAGATTAGAGATGATGAGGCGTTGAGAGAATTTGGTCCTGAGATTGAGATTGCCGAAGGCGATTATTCGGAGATTAAATCTGATTCTGACGGTGAGACATTCGAATCTGAAGATTTTAATCTAACCTTTATTGCTTTACGGACAAAGGAGAAGTTTTTAACAGTGAAAGGCAAAAGATACAACCTGGAAGATGTTCTTCTTAAGACTCACAATGTCATGGTCTTTAAGCAAGACAACCAGAAAGGGATTGGTTCTTACTCCTCAGAGTCCTTACACATTAGTGATCTCTGCTTTTGCGTGGGTGATAACGAAACAATTTGTTATCTCTGCTAGTGACTGTCCTGATCTCAAACCTAACTCAGTCTACTTTGCTGGTTACTGTCCTAGATTTAACGTCTGCGATCTCTTTTTTACTTTAAACAACGGTGTTACATAGAACAAATTTAACTAATTCTGGTTCGACCTAGACCAGTATTCATTATGGGTTTACTAGCGGTCCTAGCCCTTGGCATTCGGGTACCCGGACCCGATCAGGTCGTGTCTTTCGGGTTTCGGATATTTCGGGTTTAGACATAGAGGACCCGATCAGATATTTTTGAAATTCGGTTCGGGTTCGGGTCGAAATATTTAGGGTTCGGGTCGGGTTTAATATTTTGTTAAGGACCCGATTGATACCCGAACATATATAAATTTTGGGTTCGGTTCGGGTCCGGGTCAGATATTTACAAAAATTAACTAAAATCAAATTTTTTCCACGCTTTAATCGCCGACGCTTAAGTAAAATGTGGTTCAACCAAACCAATATATGAAATCTTTGGTTATTTTTGGTTTAATTTCGGGTTTCGGGTTTTATCCGAACGCGACCCAAAACCTGAAATACTTTAACCTACATATCCAAAAAATCGGGTTCGGATCGGGTTCGGTTCTGTTTTTAGGGTATTATGCCAGGGCTAAGCGGTCTAGGTTGGGTCTGAAAAAATTAGGAGAAATATATTTAATAAATCAAAATATTCGGGTCTCAAATTGTAATACTTTTGTTCTGTATATCTATTCTGATTTGAGTCCCCTCTTTTTTTTTCTTTTTTTTTTTCCATTTAGCTATCTCTCTCCTCTCTCGTTCTCTTTCTCATTTGATCGCCGGAAAATCAGAGCTGTCCGATAAATTAGAGTAAACTCTTAGAAGATTTATCCGATCAGTCCAATGGTCTGATTTTCAGCACCTCAGATCTTCGAAACATTTCGATATTATCTTTTTCGCCTTTTCCATATCTGTAACCTCGGAGATTGCGATATGAAGAGCTTGATCCAAGAGAAGGCATAGTGGAAGCTATCTCAAAAATCTGAAGATTTGAATCTGAAGGGTTTTGATTCGTCCTCTGTTACTGCTGATTCAATTTTGAGCTCCTTGCTAGTGAATCTCCTCGACTCGGAAACTTAGGGTTTCTAGTAAGGGGGAAGAGTGCGTCTCTTTTGAGTCTTTGCTCTTAGCCGCGTAGCCATGTTTAAGAAAATCATGAAAAGTGGGCACCGAAAACCCTCTAAATCGGAGGCTAATGAACCGTCTAGTTTTGGGATTAGTCCGCCTGGTAGGTCTGGTCCTGGGTCTAATGTTGTCGTTAGTCACGCGTCTCGTGGTGCCTTGGTTAATTCATCTCCGTCGACTGTGGCGGCAACTCCACCACCTCCGCCTATGGGCTCGGTGGAGCCACTCCCGTTGTTTAGAGATGTGCCTGTTTCAGAGAGGCAAAACTTGTTCTTGAGGAAACTTCAGAATTGCTGTTTCCTATTCGATTTTACTGATACAATTAAGAACGCAAGAGAGAAAGAGATTAAGAGGCAAACGCTGTTGGAGCTGGTGGATTTTATACAGTCTGGATCTAGTAAGATCTCAGAGTCATGTCAGGAAGAAATGATTAAGATGATTTCTATCAATATTTTCCGGTGTCTACCTCCAGCATCACATGAGAATACGGGTCAAGAGCCTGCAGATCCTGAGGAAGAGGAACCCTATTTGGAACCTTCTTGGCCTCATTTACAGCTAGTTTACGAGTTGCTACTGAGATACGTAGTTTCTACTGATACGGATACCAAGGTTGCCAAACGGTATATCGACCATTCTTTTGTGTTAAAGTTGCTTGACTTGTTTGATTCCGAGGACCCGAGAGAAAGGGAGTATTTGAAAACGATTCTTCATAGGATCTACGGCAAGTTTATGGTCCACAGGCCCTTTATTAGGAAAGCAATTAACAACATATTTTATAGGTTTATTTACGAGACAGAGAGACACAGTGGAATCGGGGAACTCTTGGAGATTCTAGGCAGTATCATAAACGGGTTTGCATTGCCTATGAAAGAGGAGCACAAACTATTTTTAATCAGGGTGTTGATACCATTGCATAAGCCAAAACCAATCGCTATATATCATCAGCAATTGTCTTATTGCATCGTTCAGTTTGTGGAAAAAGATTATAAGCTAGCCGATACAGTAATTAGGGGATTGTTGAAGTATTGGCCTGTTACTAACTGCACGAAGGAGAATCTCTTCCTAGGAGAACTTGAAGAAGTTCTTGAAGCAACACAATCTGTTGAGTTCCAGCGTTGCATGGTTCCATTATTTCAACAGATTGGTCGCTGCCTCACTAGCTCGCACTTTCAGGTTAGTAATCCTCCTTGTGTTGGGTTTACTTACTAATCTCCCTGTGGAGGACTCATCTTTGCAAATTACATAAATATGGAGATTTGGTTGTTTAGCTTTCTCTGCACAAGACAGTCACGATATATGTTAAGCATATTGAGGCAATGTACATTCGGTGATGCATGTTAGTGATCTTATATGTCTATCACCTTTAAGTCAAGTTCTTTTGACTTCGGTCTGATTTATCTACTGGAAAGAAGAATGCAATTTTGGTGCTTTTAATCAATAATTTTCTCTTTGATTTGCTTCTTTCCCCATTTTTCCGCACTGTTATATTTTATTTCAGAAAACTGATATAATGTTGTTGGCACTATACTCATTCGGTTGATGGGGTCATCTCATGCTGTGGAGAGTTTCTACTCTGATTAATTCATTGATTCTTAGATCATCTTCATTTTCCATTAAATTTCTGAATGTATTGACACTGTTGGTATTTTTTATATCTGGCTCATGGAATTCGCTGCATAGTGCTTTAATGGGTTAATAGCCCGGAAAAAAGGAGACATGAGCTTTGTTCTATAGTATCTGTATGCGTTTTAGACTGAAACAGATTTGATCATGTGGGTTATAATTACGAGTTTGTAACTAATTCTCACTGATTGCTAGCAAACATACAACTTTCCTATCATGTTTTTGTGCCACACCTTAACGGGGTTTGCCTTATGGTCAGAGTCATATCTCATGAATCCAATACAGGTTGCAGAACGAGCACTGTTCTTGTGGAACAACGAGCACATTGTGGGTCTAATTGCGCAGAACCGTAGTGTGATCCTTCCTATCATATACCCCGCACTGGAGAAGAACATCCAGACTCACTGGAACCAAGCTGTTCATGGTCTAACCACAAATATCAAGAAAATGTTCATGGAGATGGATCCTGAGCTTTTTGAGGAATGCCAGAGACAGTATGATGAGACACAAGCGAAATCAAAAGAAGTGGAAGAACAACGCCAATATACATGGAAAAGATTAGCAGAAGCAGCTGCAGTGCGAGAAGGAGGAGGGGAAGATCATATGATCACTTCCTAGATCGATCAAAAATGGTATTATTCTTTCACTTTTTTTTCTGCGTTCTCATTTTAATCAAATCGTTTACTATTAATTTTCTTTTCGATTTGGTAATGTTTTGAGAATCATCGCTTCAAATTCTGATTGCTCAGAGAATAGTAGAGAGATGTGAGCTATTACTGTCAGAAAGAATGTCTTTAGTACCAAAAATGTGTTTGTGATCTTATGTCTATTTTTTTTTTGTCGTGAATTTTGTTGAATTTTATATTCTATATATACTGGATGTTTGTAGCTTGTGTTATTAGCCATCTCACATCCAGTTTAGTTTTACTGTGTTGATCCACATTTGTCCCTTTTGTGTTTTTTCTAAGGATTCGTTTTAGAACGTGAAATCAATTTTATTCTGACAATATCTACAACACAAAGACCAATAAGAACTTATAAGTTACAACATCAAAACTAGATATTGTCATGACACATACAAAAGAGACTTGAATCGAGAGGGAACGGAACAGCATCAAAGTTTCTTAAATGGATTTTGTGATTAACTCGATGGCCACGTTATTTATTCGTAAGAAAAAGAAAAGAAACTTCACCGCATCTTTCAGTTCTTAAGAAATCAACCCCGCATCTACTAGTATTTAAGGAATTGCCCCGCATTGTTCAGTATATACAAAATTACCCCACATCTTTCAGTATATACGAAATTGCCCCACCTCTTTCAGTATTTACGAAATGGCCCCACATTTTTTTTCTTTTTATAACAAACAATATTTCACGGCGGTGGAAATGAAAAGAAAGAGAGAGCGAGAGAGAAAGGGAGAGTTTTGACTACGACAATGGCGGTTCCGAGAGGCAATGGTTCAATTGAAGAAGAAGATGTTGAAGGAGATAACGGTCTTTTCGAAGAAAACGGTGTTGACTACGACAGCGATTCCGAGCTCTCCTCGAATCTCCGTGATTTAGCTGCTGCAGCTCAGTCCGGTGATGTCGCCGCCTTGCGCACAGCGATCGGTGCTTCCTTATCTTCTTATGTTTCTCTTGAATAATTTCTTAAAATTGCATTGGTCGTCTTTATAAAACCGAACGACGATTAGGGTTTTGTTCCAGTTCCCTATTGCTTAATTTGCTGGCTAAGGACGTAAAGCCTCAAACTCTTAATGGAACCCGTTAGATGGTTTATCTTCAAAACCTGAGTTTTGTGTTCATTGAGTTTGTTGTTTTGCCTTATGTGTACTCCTTATTTATCTTTGTTTTGTTTATTGCTTGAAGCTGTGATAGACCTGACCAAAGATTTAAATTCTCTCTTACTAACTGATGGAAATTGGAGATTCAACGGGCTCATCATTCTGCTGATAAAATAGCAATTATATCAGATTTGTATCATTATTGGCTGATTTGTTCTACTGATGTGCATTTTCTACTGTTTTTGAGAAGATGAAATGTTTAAAGACACTTCTCTGAATTTGATAGACAATTTGAATGGGAGAGTTGATGAGCCACTTGAGGATAATGACTCGGCACTTCACCTGGCGTGTTTATATGGTCACCTACCTTGTGTTCAGGTTGCTAAGTCATTCTCACCGAGTTTGATAGCTAATGTATTTTTGTAGCAATCATTAACCGTTTAATGTTTTTTTGTTTGTACCACAGCTTCTCCTAGAAAGAGGAGCTGATATGGAAGTCAAAGATGAAGATGAAGCAATTCCTCTACATGATGCTTGTGCTGGAGGTAAAGTTGGGCATGGTCCTACCACCATTCTATTGGTAATTGTTCTATGGCTTATTGTTCTCTTTTTGTTGAACTTGAGCTCGCAGGATACTTAGAAATAGTACAGCTTCTTTTTAGCCGAGCTAGTGGTCCTGAATGTGTAAAAAGAATGATTGAAACAGCCGATATTGAAGGTGACACTGTAAGTATACTCCATCTTCAAATTCATCATTCTCTCTCCCTCCCTCCTCGCTATACTGCAATTCATCACAAAGTGTTTTCTTGTTCACAGCCTCTGCATCATGCAGCAAGAGGTGAGCATGTTGATGTGATTAGGTTTTTATTAAGTTCTGGAGCTTCACCAACGACTAAAAACTCCTATGAGAAGGTAAACATTTGAAATACTTTTCATCTTTGGGTTATTTGAATTACAATAAGCGATAACAAAAGGCTGTGATTATGCAGACACCAGGTGAATTAGCTGATTTAAACACTGATGCTAGGAGGATCCTTGAAGATGCTATAAGCAACTCAGAAATCTCAGAGTGATGCTGCAAATCTGCAGGCCCAATTTTGGCGAGTCAGTGAAGTAATACGGAAGGATTTTGTGGTTTTTATACAAAGATTTAAAATCTGATACACTGCTTATGAGTTAAGAACTTCTGTCTGTTTTTCGATCATGAAATTATCATCAAATTAATAAATCCGAATTGAGTTATTGATTAAGCGTATCAATGCATATCAAGAGGCAAACAGTAATGTATTAGTCTTTAGCCAATCAGTGATTGACACGTAAGCCAGACCTCAAAACGACAAATTGGTAAGTTGGTGGATTGAAGTGAGAATAGTTAAGAAATATAAACTAAAAACAATAAATATAATAAAAAAATGATCCACCAATGACAGACAATCAGAAGCTTTGGACTTCATAGCAGTACTCGGAATCGTTTATTCTGCCTTTTCATTTCTTTTTGGCTGTTTCCAGGAAAATTTCTTTCTCCGGCGAGAAGAGATTTTCCGGGAGAATATTAGCAGAGCTCGGTTTTCGTGTTTGTTTAGAAAACCAGATAAAGAAGTGATTACATGGCTGTTGCGCCGGCAAGAGCTCGTACAGACTATGATTACCTCATCAAGCTACTCCTCATCGGCGATAGCGGTAAGTCTCTTTTTCTCTTTCTCTCAATCTCAATCTCAATCACTCTCAATCTTAGTCTCTCTTAAGAAGTGATGAGCAAACGAGGTTCATAAGCTGTTCCACTTTTGTCTGAGTATTTTTAGTGCCTTGTTTTGATCTGAATTAGGGTTTGTGATTTTGAATTTCTTTTAGCGTTTTCGTCAAAATGGGTGAGTTAAGCTACACGGTAGCTATTCATTTTTGGAAAGGTAAGATCAAGTGGAAGTTTTTGAATCAAAATCTCTTGCTAAGACTGTGAGGCACTACTGAATCATTTTTATAACTTGATTGTTAAAGTAGATGAGATAAAGTTTGCAGAACTCGTTAATTTATAGTTTTGGTTCTAACTTTTGTCCTTTACTTTTCGTACTTATGTGTGTGTGTGTATACACAGGTGTGGGCAAGAGTTGCTTGTTACTGAGATTCTCGGATGATACTTTTACCACGAGTTTCATTACTACCATTGGGTTTGTCATTCTTCATTTGGCTTTTTTCTTGTGTTAAAGACTTTTGTCTAAGTTTCTGTTATTTTTCTTTTTCTCCAGAATCGATTTCAAGATAAGAACAGTAGAACTTGATGGAAAACGTATCAAATTGCAGATATGGGACACTGCTGGACAAGAACGATTTAGAACTATAACCACTGGTAAAACTGGTTTCTTGCTCCAATTCTAACGATATTACTTAAAAGTGAAGTGAAGTGAAAACTCCCTTATGTTGTGTATGAATCCGTTGATGGTTTCTCAGTATCTCTGGTCTGTTTTTTTTCTTTTGCAGCATATTACAGAGGAGCAATGGGTATATTACTTGTCTATGATGTAACAGATGAGTCATCATTCAACAGTATGTCTTCTGGTGTTTCTTTGTCTCAGTAACAACTTCACGTATACAAACTTTAAAAACACTAGTGGGAACTAACACAAGTTGTTTGTCCAGACATTAGGAACTGGATGAAAAACATTGAGCAGCATGCTTCAGATAGTGTCAACAAAATATTGGTTGGTAACAAAGCCGACATGGACGAAAGCAAAAGGGTAATTTTGCTGTTAACTCTGTTCACAATCTTAACCATGTTCCCCTACATTTCATAGTAACTAATGCAGCATTTTTTTGTACAGGCTGTCCCAACAGCAAAGGGACAAGCTCTGGCTGATGAGTATGGTATCAAATTCTGTGAGACGGTGAGAGTTGGAATTATATAAATATGAACATGTTTGTCTCCTCGTTCGTTGTTTCTTTAAAAGTTTCGTAACCGATGTGATTGAAAACTGTTTCCAGAGTGCAAAAACAAACCAGAATGTCGAGCAGGTTTTCATGTCTATCGCCAAAGACATAAAACAAAGACTTACAGAAAGCGATACAAAAGCAGAGGTAAAAGAAGCACATAGAACTTACTTGATGCTCGGATTATAAATTGCTGTCGGAAGTTGAATACTGTATGTATTGTTTTGCAGCCCCAAGGAATAAAAATAACTAAACAAGATGCTAATAAAGCATCATCGTCTTCTACAGCTGAGAAATCGGCTTGCTGCAGTTATGTTTAGAAGTCCATGGACTTTCTTACAGTCTTTGATTTTCTTCGTATCAGTTAAGAGATCGTCCCAAGTTCTTAATTGTTATTGTTACCCAGAACAAGTAGGAAGAGACACTTAATTGGTGGTCTGTGATCTTGTGTCTATTTTGCTATCTCCTTGTGCAAACACTGTACTAGAATGTTGACTTTGAATTAATGCAAACTCAGGTGTTGTGTGTGATGATCGATACAAAAGAAACATTCTCTGTTCACTTGTGGGGTTTTCTGACCAAATCAAAATCTTTCAGACCAAAAGTAAATTAACTAGATAAGAACACCAAGGGTCTTGCTCTGTTCTGCATAATGGTGATATAAACTTATTAGACAATTTCAGCTGTGGTAAGAAGAACAAAGATGTAAGAAACTGATGCATTTACAGAGAAGCCAAGCTCCATCTTTTTGAGAAATCTACACACGAAAGAGCTACTTCGACCCATTAACCAATCAGCTCATGAAGTGCTGCAACACCCACCTTGATGAGCTCTGTTATTTGGTTTTCTCTTCACAGAGCTCGATCCTTCTTCCAAAAGACTAGGTACCTCCATAATCTGTATTGTTTTGCAATTCTTTTATTAATTACTATTCTCATTTTTGCCCGTTTCTGAAAGTGAAAAGGGATCGTCAAGATTTCTGCTTACCTTCGAAGCAAGCTCTTCGAAACATCTATTCACGTTTTCTCTGGTTCTTGCACTACATTCGTGAAACAAGCACTTGAGTTCTTTTGCTAGAGCCATGCCTTCTTCTCTGCTAACCCTCCTTTCAGATTCCTAGAATGACAAGTATCAGTGAAAGCGAATTCAAGCTGAATTGATTACAACTTGTTACTACTGCTACTCACTCTATCAACTTTGTTTCCAACGAGCATCTTAATGCAGTCATGGTTAGTCGAGTAGAGCTCAATCTCCTTAGCCCAAACATGTGCTAAGTTCATAAATGTCTCTCTCTTCGTCACGTCATAAACTGCATCACCACCAAGAAACCCCGGAGAAAGTACATTATTACAACTTAAAAGTCTCGAGAACTTTTTATCAGACCAGTTATGATCATATCATTACCGAGAATGATTCCTTGGGAGCCTCTGAAATAAGAACTTGTCAATGTTCTGAACTTCTCTTGTCCAGCTACACAACCACAAACCAACAAACCACATGGACCATTAGTTTCGTGGTAAGTAACTACACTTTCTAAATTCTCAAACTGCTCTCACGATTTTGCCGATGGATTTAGCTTACCTGTGTCCCAGATTGTAAGTTTTAGTCTTTTCCCTCTTACTTTCATCTGTTTGATCTTAAAATCAACACCTACAATATTCATACTGATCAGACCACGCAGATAACGACACGTCTTAGCTTCAAGTTTCTGTTTGTATTTTATCCGACAAGACAGCAAGAATTTACCTTTTCTCTATTTTATTTTCCAGGGAATCAAACAGAAAAATCAAAAACAAAAGCTTCAAATTTCAACTTCAGTTGAGCTTTGACCAGACAAGGGTCTAGCTTAAGAGTTAGTGTTCCAATGCAAAACATCTCAACAAGAAAACGAATTCTATATGTTCCTATTCTAGGGAATCATGCAAAAAAATCAACCGGAAAAGACATGTCGGCAAAGAGATACATGAACTAGCTTCAATTGAAGTTTGACCAGTACAGAGTCTAGCATTGAGACTAATAAAGCTATTTAGTACTATCCTCCGACAAACAAAAGATATATTTTCAGTTCATTATCATAGGAATAAAACAAAAATTACCGATGGTCGGAGCAAGATCTTCGACAGAGGTGGAAATGAAGCTAAGAAGCAAGCTACTTTTACCAACACCAGAATCTCCAATCAACAAGATTTTAAAAGATAGATCGTATCCACTTTGCCCAGAAGAAGATCCCATTTCCTATAATCTCACTCTAAACCTCCCGATCTATAACTTTACTGGAGAAAAGAACAAAAACCCAGGAGAGATCGAATCAAATTAAACCAGACCTTACTTAACAAACAAACAAACAAGAACAGGTGAATTTTTAATGTTTTCTTCAATGTCTTGTTAAGAATAAATGAAGGAGAAAAAGAAGAAGTTTTTTTCCTGTGCACTTAAAATCTATGATGCATACATTTTTAGAAAGGAAGAAACTTGATCATTTACAGAGCAAACTAGAAATAAAAATGAAAAACGGAAAATTGAGCAAATACAATTTTAAACGTTAAATTCTTTGCTTCGTCTTCTTCTTTCTCCAACATTTAGGCTCGCGACACGTATCTGTTTCTGTTTCAACGTTTCTTCTAAAGTCCGTGTTGGATCCACGTGTTTGTTGCTCCTTACATTATATTTTCTTGCTTTGAATAATAAAACCAAATATCTCATGCAATGAAGCAAGCAGAGAGTGGTTACGTTTTGCATTAAGGAAAATAGTTTTCTTATTGAAGCTCTCAATATTTGTTTACAATAATTTATTGCATTAACTGTACTCAGTTCTCTCTGTATGACTGGGAAACACCCCCCTTGATGAACTCAAGAAAAACGTTGGGAGTAGAATGTTGGATCAACGGCTGAGATCGAAAGAGAATCAAAATGAAGAGATTTGTAAGCGTGTTCGATCTTCTTGGTCATGTTATACTCTTGTAAGATGTCTATGATTCCAAGGTAAAGCACAACATCGCAGCAGTCATGTAGAATCTGCTTATTTTCTTCTTCTCTTCCTGGTATCAATTCTGCTCTTGCTGGCATGTTCACTTCCTTGCTGTATCTGCAGCCTGCATTTATATAAATTCTGTTTCCATCATGATCTACTACAAGTGTATAAGCTTCCAAATGATTAAATGTTGCTGCTTTTAGTTTGAGTTTTAAGCATGGCTTCAGTGTTTTTGTGTTAGTTACAGTATGAAATCGAGCACCCATTGATCCCTCCTATTCGTCTAAATGAGTTGAGAGTTAGTTACCTGGCGGTTCCAGGAAGAAGGAGATCGACTTCTTCATCACCAGCTGCAGAGGCTCGTAATCTGCTGCCTCTGATGTGAGGGCCAGTTACAGTATTGTCACTTCCCCGAGGAACAAGAACCAATCCTTCATGGTAAGACAACATGTCATCCTCGATTGTATCTGCTTACATGCATCATCAACATTAGAAGAGAAACATAGAATGAATCATTTTAGAGGCATTATGAACAAACAAAACAAAAGGACCTCACCGTCTTCAGCTACACTTTCCAGCGCATCAGTTGTTATACTTTGAGCACGGACCAATTGGGACCTTAAGTGCTGTGGAGCTCGATGGTGCACACCCGAGCAGAAGACTGTAATCCATTATGTTCTGTGCTTCCAAGAACTTGCTATCGATCTCTAGTTGCCTGGTTACATCACCACGAGGCAACAAATTGTGAAATGCAGAAAATGGAATTTGATAAATGTATATTTATCTGACTATTGGTCCTGGGGATAGAAATACCTTAGTAAACCTTCCCGCCAAGAAGGTTCCAAGAAGAAGTTGTAGTTTGAGATCCAAAATCTTTAAGTATCGTATTCTCATCTATCTCGACTTTGTCTGCAGAGCGTCCCAATGATGAACCTTTAAGGTCAAATCTCCGGTGAATTCTTAGATCTGTAAAGAACATATTACCCATCACCACAAAGCGGAACTGCAATACAAGAGATATTTTCCAAGTTAGTTAGTCTTCAGATTGATTTGGATTACCAAGCGATGCTTTAAATCTCTAATGCCAGAGTTCTACTCAAGATGTTATCTAAAGGCAGCAATGTAGGTAACCTCAAAGCTAACGAAAATAAAATTCAAAATCAGAATCATTAAGAGATATTAGTCATTGCTTTAGGACCTTTTGACCACTTCGATGGTTTGATTCTGTGAAGACCAAAGAACCTTAGTAATGAAGTGTGTTCTCATACGTTTTCCACATGATGATGGTAAATCCGGAAGCATCCGCAGGAGAACCTGCACATTAAACTTTTATTAATTTTCGATGTACACAAGCTCAATTCCAGCAGAACAAAGAGTTCATAAAATGTGAAACAGAGATGGTGGATACAGTGGTCACAAACCTTGACTTCAGATTTCCTGAGTGTTTTAATCATAAACCCGATCATCCTGAGACAGGAAGAAGACACTACCGCTCTTCCCTGGAGAAGAAAGCTCCCTTAAAGTGTCGTTTCCACAAATAGACATCATATAATCAGCTGCATCGATCTTGAACAGCTCCCTTAGGTTCCTACAAAGTTTAGAATACATGTAAGTTTTTAACTCCATGGAGACAACTACTATAATTAACATATACTGTTCCGAATAAAGACAATCAATTACATATATACTAACCTGAATACCATTGGACAATAGTCTTTCCATTTAAAATCTTCTGAGTGGTGAGGAGGAGTCATCGTGGAGCCAGCTCGAGGAAAATTCATCCAAAAACTAGCCCGAGGTCCAAAGTCTGCTGTCCGTACTTCTCGCCTTTTGTATAGGCGTAATTTTCCCCCACTGTGTATCTAACATTTGGACTAGTTCAGTGAAACAATACTCGCGGGGCAAAGGATAAGAAAGAGCAAGTACCTTGATTCCAAGCTGCAAGTTAAGCATCAAATCATAACTCCGGTGACCTTTAATAACAACTTCTCCTGGCTTCTTAGCTTCTTTAACAAGTCTTTTTGTGTTTCCTTTTTGCTCTTCTGGATGTGCGTGTAAACCCGTTGTTTACCACAAGCTCAGTGATCAGAACACCTTGCATATATTCCCGCTCCAAAGATCGGTATGTTTGCTTTTATACTGTACACTACTTTCCACTATCTAAAACTGTAGTAGATAAATTCCGAGTAATCATGTCCAATCACTTTCTCAATAGATACTTCAAGACTCCAACGTCTTTCTAAAAGAAACCCTTCCATTGCGGGACTGTTCTAAGTTTTATTAAGCTCCCCTTTTGAGAGCTTATTACGGTTCATATACCAGCTCTAAGGTTTTCCATATTAACCGCAGAAGCAACTTGGTTCTGTCTTCTTAAATCCGGTAAAACACCTCTTTTTCTAAGAGCATTTAGATAAAACTCTTGCACAGCAGGAACCCTGGTTCCTGCTGGATAAAACGAGCCTTTACCATCTTTCAACACCTCGAGTCCATGTTCCTACATAGCAACCACCCATCGCTCCATGTATATACACCAACACCATGCATCATTCCATTCAACCAACTTCCTTCATAGGAGTCTCCGGTAACCCAAGTCAGTGTACCCCTTTCCTGACATTTTCCCGCCTTTCATATCTCCAAGATAGACATTTTTTATTAGCCCATGTATACTTCCCTGGACCTTCTCCCAGCCCCTGAATCCAAGAACCTTCAAAGACATCCCCATTAGGGGTAATCCTGATATCCGAGCCCGTGTTTCAGATTAAGCCGCCATCTTCCTCTATACGTTAACCTTGTTGGCATCCACATAAGTCCCTGTACCATGCATATAACCGCCTGAAAATTCACCCTCATAACATGCTTCCGAAGGCCAACTCATCTTTCCCAGTTCCATGTCTCACCCCACGCCTCCATTCTCCATCGTAAACACACCCATCTGACCACAACATATTTCCCTGATCCCTCAGGAACATTTCCAAGCAAAGAACCACTATAGGACTCACCATTAGG
>JAKUCM010001660.1:0-87300 GCA_023374145.1 Lepidium sativum
AAAGAGAGAGATTGGGTGATAGCTAGATTGATACTTAATTTTCTATGTAATTAATTAAAAGAAAAGAATAATTAATCAAATATTTATGGTTTTCTTAATCTATGTGAAATATTTAGAAATCAAATTTTCTATAACAGATGGAATATAATATATTTTATATAAATTAACATAAAATCTGTTCCTGATATTTGAGTAATCAAATGAGTTTATCCAGACCCAAACAAAAGAAAGGTCAATAGTGATGTTAATATGTATAGGTGTCTAAGTTCCCAACTACACACCACAAATGACATTTAATACACACAACACACACCTCAATGTCATTTTTGTTTTAAATACCAACAAACTAAACATTACGCCAAATGAGAAAGCAAGAAACAAGAAAAATCTGATAATGAAGGAACTTCATCTCCACCTCTTTCTCGTCACCATGACGGTGGTTGCCTCCATCTCCGCGGCTGCACCGACGGCTCCAGCCGGAGGAGGACCTTTGGCTGAGGAATGTAGTCAGGATTTCCAAAAGGTGACTTTGTGTTTGGACTTTGCGACCGGAAAGGCACCGACCCCATCTAAGAAGTGTTGTGATGCTGTGGAAGATATTAAAGAGAGAGAGCCAAAGTGTTTGTGTTTTGTGATACAACAAGCTAAGACAGGAGGACAAGCTTTGAAGGATCTTGGTGTTCAGGAAGACAAACTCATTCAACTTCCAACTTCTTGTCAGCTCCACAACGCTAGTATCTCTAATTGTCCAAGTATGTTTCTTCTTTATTTCCACTTTCATCACTCTGAGATTAACGATTCTTCTTAGGGGGACAAATCTTAGATATTAACGAGGCTTCTTTGAGAAATACATATTTTAGATTTTGATTAGAAGAAACAATTTATGCCTACAACAAAAATAATCAATTTTGTTCAAAACTATTAACATGATATTATGAGCTATATATAAAATATTGTAATGATGAGTTCACATTTGCTAAATGGATGACATGAGTACGTATTTTCATGATCTTTAGCACTCCAATGTGATTCAATTATTTATTATTAATGATTCTTTTTCGTCATAATTATATAAATAGTTATTTTCTTGTGCTTATAACTTAGAATCAGAAACCAACCAGTAACCATATATTTTACGTATAAATACTTTAATAGAATCGCATTTAAGTCGTTGTACATTTATAGCTGTAACCTAACTTTCCCACCGTTATTTGTATCCATTACTTTATTCCTTCTCTTCAATGCTTTGCAGTATATCACATTAAATTGATTATTATTGTTTGAATTTAACTCAAACAGATTCAACTAAAGATAATAACTCCGAGTTGGTATGAGGAATATTTTAGTTCAAGTTAATAAAATAACAATTCTGGTTATAATATCATGTTTGGTCTATTAGACATTGTTACGTGTAGCTAATGTTTAAAACTGTGTGTACTTACAAACAGAGCTTCTAGGACTTTCACCGAGCTCTCCAGACGCAGCAGTATTCACAAGCAACGCCACGTCACCAACAACAGCTGCACCGGCAGGGAAGACTCCGGTAACTCCAGCAACGTCCTCGGACAAGTCTGGATCAGCTTCCTTAAGGGATGGTTACGGAGTCGTGGCTCTAGCCGTTGCTTTGATGCGCGTCTCCCTCGTCTCAACCTTGTCCATGATAGTTTGACCTGACCTTTGAGTATAGGCACATGACACTAGGGTTGTAATGTTTCTTTCTTTTGTGAGTGTTCTTTGTTTCGAAGTTTTCAAAACTTATCTCTGAAGTGTGTTGGTTTGGTTCGGACATTTGATTGTAACGAGTGAATTTCTCACGTAAACGACACTTATTACAAAATGGGCATAACTAAGTATGACCACTAGTTTTTAACCAATTTGGTCAAAGTAACTTCCAAATAGTTAGTCAAGACTGGAGATACAGAACTTGAGAACCTCAAAATTTATCTTACAACCTACTCTCTTCAAGTTTGTGTACAAAATCAACAGTATAAAACCATAATCAAACCCAAACCATTCGTAATCTCGAAAGAGAAGAGAGGTTTTTTCACCTATTTGGGATTGTTTTGCAAGGCCACAGCCTCTGCAAAGCTTCTGGACATTTCCCTTACGAAGTCATCGTGGAGAGAATTTGAGGAATGTGTTGGAAAAGAGGATACAGAGAGTGAGTTACTTTCAAGAAAAGCACGTTGTCTGGCTTTTCTGTCTTGAATCGCTCTCTGTCGCTCTTCGTAGAAGCTAAAGTCATCGAGGATCGAAGACCGCATCTCACAGCTCTTAAATATGTTTAACATCTCTATACCTTGTTCCAGTCCAACCTGCAGGCATATAAATGAAATATCTGTCAAATGTCCTATAAGTAAACTTATAAGCTGCAAACAATGTTCATGGTAAGATCTTGAATATGTTCCTTGAAAAATCCACAATTTTTACTACCTTGGCTATTAAAGTACACGAGAATTTATCCGGACAGTTACGGAAGCATTATTTGGTTCCAAAGAAGGCATGTTCTACGTTGGAAAGATCCACATAGAATGGATATATAATTGTCCTCGTATGTATACAAGATCCAAAAGGAGCATCAATATCAATGTGCAGTAATAGCAAAGTTTCATTATCTAGGCCATTTGAGAATAAATATATGACTCGCCATTCTCAAATTTGTATGCATAATTAAACCATCAAACGGAGCCACAGGAAAAGACTGCAGAAGACAAGAAGACTCTAGTTACCTCTTGGGTGTCTCTACTGTTAGTGACTGGCTTATTGTCATTGTTTTCAATTATGATGTGACGAAAGAGACTGTTGGGAACATCTTTGACAATAAGCCATTTGACCGGAAAGTGTCCTGACCATCTATCCTGTTGCCAGTATTCTACACTTGTATTGAAGTCAACCGGCCCAACCATCTCAGCCACTCCACAAAACTGGGCACTGGCATTCACCTGAAACTAAATTATTTTAGCCTTTCTTCTGATAGGATATTAAGATCAAACCAAAGCGGTTAAAAACCAACATAATGAGTAAGATCTCAGTGGATTGAATATGGATACATAGATATAGCTTGAGACAGATCGCTATAGCCCAGGTCAAGTTTCATGATTGAAAAAAACAAGAAAGTGTATATATCTGCCAAGGCAATTCTCACAGTCACAACATTCACAGCTTCGGAGAAAGTTTTAATTTGTAATGAAGAAAAGTAGACATTACCGAAAACAAAAGAAAGACAGGGCATGCCACTTCTTTTTTCTTTGCTTCACGATAGGCAGCATCCAACTTCTTGTTTCCATTTTTAGTGCTTGCCCAAACACAATACTTTATGCTCTTGTGGACATTATCCTCGCTATATGACTTAATAACGAAGAACTTTGCGTCTTTAACTTGGGAGAGCACATTTGATTGACAAAAATGACCAACATTATCGTAAAAGATCATATTACTTTTACCGTTTAGCCTGGATGCCCTAGACCCTCTGTTTCTCTCGGTAAGCATGGCAGGACAGTGGCAGAAGTCGCTATAGCTTTTACTTCTTGCCTCATCAAGTAATGGCAAATTATAATCCATCGCCCAAGTTGGGCTAGAAGAGGAAGCAGAGAGAAAACCACTTTTCCGTTGAATATTAGCTTGCTCTTGGTAACTTAAGCTTGCAGCAGATTCAAAAGCATCATGCAAAACTCTACGTGGTTGACCCTGCATACATACATCAATTAGATCTTATACAGAACTTCAGTAAGCTTTGTTCGTTAAAAGAGGTCAGACATATGGGAGAACCAGACAAATGGGAGCATAAAAGGCATTATAAAGGTTACAAGAATCTTATTTTCTTTAAGCTGTACACATGTAAGGAAAGTTCCTTGAGTTGCAGAGGTAGTGATTACAGAAACTAACCATATTGTAATTATTTGCAGAGAATTTTGCTGAACCAAGGTGGTCCATATATGTTCTGGTAGAGGCCATTGGAAAACAAGGTTTTTCTCCATTGAAGGGATTGAGACTGAGACCCCTCGGTTTTCCAAATGAATTATTTCTCAAGCCAAATTTTCCCATTGAGCGCATCATATAATCAGTCTCACTACTGTTTCTTTCATTTGCATGCCCATCAAAATGTCTAAAGTTCGCCTGAAACATGTGAAACTCTGGAGACACATGAATATTCTCTGGGACTGCATACTGCTGATTTGATGACTCAAAGGGAACAGAATGTCTTGAATCATCAGAGTAGAGGCCACCATAAAACTGCGATGACAATTGATTTTTGATAGAATTAGATGGCCTCTGAGAATTTGATGGCACACACCAAGACGTTTCATTTATCATGCCATATATCAATTGAATTAAAAATAGGAAGACATCATAAACAGCGGATATCAGAAACAAGTAGGATGGAAGACATAGTTTAGATGATTTACGCACAGGATAAACTTTATCAAAGCTTGGAACATCCGTATGTGGGTGGTACGACCTTGGAGTATCAGCTGCATTTTCATATCCTGAGAAAAATAACGGCATTAATGAGAAACAAGGTGAAGCAGAAACACAGAGTGGTACAAATATTTCATGGACATAAAGCAATGTTTCCTCTAGGAAGTAGTTCTCTGGTGAGAAATTATGGTCTAAGAACATGATACAACAATGGTAGTTTTTCTACTCTAGCAACCATAATCAAGCAAAAGATTAAGTTCACAACAAGCAGAAGATTAGTGGTAATCACACACTTAACTACAATTAAAAGTTAGAGAGCTAATGAAAGTATCACACAGGTCTAACCTCCAATGTGAAATGATTCTGGTTTAAAACCAGATGAAGTTGCAAAAAAAGCATTACCATACAAAGGGCGACTGCTAATCGTGTCCTGTAAAACCTTAACACAATGTCATAGTGATGCTAGCTTACACTAAAAGCAAAGCAATGGCATTAACCAGTTACCTGATCTTGGAGAACACTCAGGTCAGAATTTAGCCTCTCTACTATATCATTTTCCAGCATGTTTAAGCACTTACCTAAACCTGAATATCGAAAGGAACCACAATTTAGTAAAAGCTACCACAGAGCCTAGTAAGTTGAAGAATCCCCAAAAAAAAGGGCAAGGCTTTGCAAATCACCACAAAAAGGGGCGAAATCCATCAATGGACATAGTATTCTCTAAGGTCAGAGTTACGAAACCAAAAAAAAAACACTTTAACCCCAATAAAGAAAAGGTTCGACATTTATCCTTTAAAAGAGTATCGACGAGGTTTACCAGTAGGAGGAAGCCAGTCGGTGCTTTGGTAAGAAGCGGCCATAAAAATTAAGCCAATCGAAGGTCAAAGGAAGAGAGACGATGTTGTTGATAAGTTATGAAACTGGTGAGAATTTGATGTTTAAGGAATGGAAGGTGTCGTCGAGAATTTGTTGGGTTACGCATAATAGTTATTGATTAAATTTTTAATCAGTTAATTTTGAGAGTCATTCTTAATCAAGTTGATTCGTGACAATAGAGTATTTTATTATTAGGTGGTTTAATTTAATAAGCGAATGCGGATGCATGTGAACATAATTCACAAAACTAATTAGTAAACTTTTTATGCTAATCGAAATGATTTTTTTTTTCCAACGACATTACAAAAATATAAGAGAAGCCCTCGGACCTACCCTACTCTCTGACGCCGCGCTGCAATCCTACTTGACCTGGCGAGGGCATCTGCTCTATGATTCACGAGCCTGGGAATAGCAGAAAGTGAAACTCTGGCAAACGAAGTCCGAAGAGCGCTGAACTCCTCCTGATAATGTCCAAATGCTGGCCATTCCTCCTGGCGCTGGAGAATGAGCCCCGCCGTCTCACAGTCCGTCGATACCTCCACCTCAGAAATACCTCGTGTCAGCAGCGCACTCAGCACCCAGATGACCGCCTCGACCTCGGCATGAAGGGGAGAAAGGGACTGATGTCGACTGAAAGCTCCTGTGATTACTCCGGCCACCGAATCTGGAAAGCATATCCACCCAAACCCCGTAAACTGGTCTGTGGCTTTCCAGGAAGCGTCCACAAAGCATCTATATCCTGTGAACCTGTGATTGGCTGTGGTCGGGAATATCCAAGGAGCCTGTATTGACTCTGTCCATGGTTGCACTAATTCCTGCGAAGAATTGATTGATGTGCGGGCCAGTAACCACTCCTGACAATCAGCAGTGGCCCTGGCCAGTATATCCCTGAGATCCAAATCCTCATTTGAAAAACAAAAACTATTGCGTGCTTTCCAAAGTTGCCATATTATCCACGGGAAAGCCGTTGTGTCCGCTCGACCCTTCACTCGTCTTATCAGATAATCCAAATTATACCAGAGGGACTCCCCTGGGAATATTCCCGGGGCTGAGGGTATAGGGGACAAACACCAGACCTGGACTGCAGGTGGACACTCAAACAACACATGACTGATTGTCTCGAGAGCAGCTCCACAACGCGGACAGCCAGAGTCGCTCCCAAATCCCCGACGCGCCAGGTTCGGATATACCGCAGTACACCCTGACAACGCTTGCCACAGGAAATGTTTCACTTTGTTTGGAGCGTTCAATTTCCAGCACTCCTTAAAGAAAACTTCAAAAGTCGGTCCAAGAGGACCTTCGTTCACTTCCGTCGCCAACTTATACCCTGATTTTACAGAGTATTTCCCAGATATAGTGTGGTGCCACACCCAACAATCTTTTCTCGGTACCCGCGGTAATCTAATGGCTAAAATCAGTAAGACGTCCTTAGGTTCAAAATATTGACGAACCAAAACCTCCTTCCAATTACCAGTTTGCCTATCAATAAACTGATCCACTGTCAGATCAGGGAATAGACAGAGATCCGACCAAAGAGCAGGCCGTGGTGGTGTATCCGGGATCCATGGATCCTTCCACACCCGAGTTAGCTTACCGTCACCAATCCTCCTTATTATACTCTTTATTATCACAGGGCGTGCCGATAGTATACTACGCCATCCAAACGATGGTGCTGTCTTTAACTGGACGTCCAGTATATTTCCCCTGCATGACCCTCGCCAGAAGCGACTCCGGGTACACCATCAGGCGCCATAACTGTTTAGCCAGAAGAGCCGAATTAAACTCTTCTAAACTCCGGAAGTCTAGGCCGCCGTCTAATTTTGACTTACACAGAGCCTGCCACTGTTTCCAATGTATTCCCCGTGATGGGCCTGAAGCCCACCAGAAATCAGCAATAGCCGACTGCACCTTTCGTAAAATGTCTTGTGGCAGTCTATAACAAGTCATAACATACGTCGGAAGCGCCGTAAGAATAGACTTAATTAGTATTTCCTTTCCTGCCTTCGACAAAAATCTGGCGGACCAATTCGCCACCCGGGACTTCAACTTATCCGCTACATATGCGAAAACCCGCACTTTCGAGCCACCGATATTCTCTGGGAGCCCCAGGTACGTCCCCATACCCCCCAGATTCCGAATTCCCAACACTCGTTGCACCAACTCCTTAGTGCTGGCATCTACTCTTTTTCCGAATTGGATCGAAGATTTATCAAAGTTGATTTTCTGACCTGACAGATTCTCATAGTCTGCCAAAATATTCAAAATATTTGTAGCTTCCTCCTCGGATGCTTTACAAAAGAACAAAGTATCGTCCGCAAACAATAGATGCGATATTGCGGGACTATGTCGAAATGATTAAAATATTTGAAGTATGAATTTCTTTTAATGTATATATATATATATATATATTTTTTTTGTCAACCTTTTAATGAATATATAGAAATTCATATTTAGAACTATTTACTTGTATTTATCGCTTCATCATTTTTTTGTGGTTTCGATGGACTGGTTGATATTTCGTAAAGAAAAGCCTGTATAGATCGTAATAATTTTCATTAAATAAAATAGTTACAATTTATAAATAAAAAAGAGAATAATTTACTTGTAGGGCTTTAAGCCCAAGGATAACGTTAACTTAGGACAATTTTCTAGCTCAATAATCAGGTAGCACGACTATATATACTTGTAACAAATAACCTAAGAACTTACGTGTGCAGTAATAGCTTTGGTTTCTTTCTTTCTACTATAATAGCTGAATTATTATATGTGAGGTTTTCTTTTTTTCAAGTCCTCCTCATTAGTCCAGACTTTCTTTAGTTTCTGATGGTTTCCATAGTTGCCATAAACTTAATATGTTATCAAATGTTTTATTATAAATGTCTTATTCGTGTTAAATAAAGTGTTTTATTTTAATCTTTTCAAAAAACATTGTTTAGTTTTTTTTTTGGATTTAATTTCCAGAAAAATGTTATTTTCCGCCAACTATTGTGCTGAGATTTTGTATTATTTTTGCTTTTTTATTAATTATATAAATATGACGATAGAAAATAAAAAATAAGAAAGAAGAAAAAACAAAAAAGGGGGAAAAGCAGCGTGGTAGCGACGCCAAGTTTAATAGAATAAGATGGCCTCCTTCTCCTTCTCCTTCTCCTTCTCCTTCCCATCGTGAATAAATAGAAAACAAAAACCCTTTGGAGGCTCTAAATCTCTGCCTAAGATCTATCTATCTTCCTCATTCTCTTTCTCTAATGGCGCAGATGGATCCCGATGCCGTCGCCAAGGCTTTCGTCGAACATTACTACTCCACCTTCGACACTAACCGTGTCGGTCTCGCTGGTCTCTACCAAGAACCTTCCATGCTCACTTTCGAAGGTCAAAAGATTCAAGGAGTCCAGAGCATCGTCGCCAAGCTCACTTCTCTTCCTTTCCAGCAGTGCAAGCATCACATCTCCACCGTAGATTGTCAACCTTCTGGTCCCGCCTCCGGTATGCTCGTTTTCGTCTCCGGTAATCTCCAGCTCGCCGGAGAAGAGCACGCTCTCAAGTTTAGCCAGGTCTCTCTCTCTCACTCTGTATTGCATCTTTCTTCCGATTGTTTTTCCTGAATTTCTGATTGGTTGACCCTGCTGATTGTTTTCAGATTCGACGATTTGCCTCTGGTTATGGTTTTTACTAATTAGGTCGTCGCTAGTGTTTCTAAGTTGTCTAATAGATCTGTAAATCTGGTTCTTCCCTGAGATCGTATATCTCCTGTGACTAGGCCCTACCAATCATGACGTATTGAAAATTCGTTGCTCCATTGTCATGTGAACCGTTTGAACTCCAATGGTATAGTTTGTTCTGACTCGTGTATGTGTGCATCAGTGCGTTTTAGTCTAGTCCATCGTGCAACACGAATTGCTTTTCATGGAATGATCAACTTTACATTGGCCTCCATTTAGTCTCGAACGTTTAAGTAAACATATGTAATCGATTAGGAGACTTAATCTCTCTCCAAAACTCAGGAATTAGTTTATCAAACGTGTAAAATTGCTTTTCCAATCTTTTGTTTTTCGTAGTTGACTTCGTGTGAGGAGAGTATAAAAACCTGCTTGTCATGCTCTTGTTTGAGTGATTTTAGAGTTCTTTTCAAGTTCATTGAGTTCCAGTCTCATCTTTTATGTATCGAGCTGTTCTGTCAATGTTATGCATTGCTTGGTTTGATATCTTTGATCTTGTGTTGTTATATGTTGCGCACCCCTGAGATCTTGTTCTAATACAAGTACAAAACCATCTCGTTTTTGTGTGTTCCAGATGTTTCATTTGATGCCAACGCCACAAGGAAGCTTTTACGTGTTCAATGATATATTCAGGTTGAACTACGCCTGAACAGAGAATCAGATTGTTAGCATACATCATTGTTGCATTTCTATACTATTTGAGCAATCTCTCTATCATTTTCCCTCTTGTCTTCTTTTTTGTTTTCTGTCTTATTCCGTTATCATATATCTTGAGATGAGAAGAAAAACTGTCTCTCGTGTATTTGGTTTGGATGGTTTGTTCATTCGTCATTACAATCTAATGACTTGATAAAACAATTTGAAATGGTTTCCAATGTCATTTGGCCCTTTTTTCCGTAGTGGCATCCAAATATTTCGTATTATCCTTTATTGCTTATGTTGGTTTGCTGAAAAGAGAAAATAACTTTTTTTGGTCCTAGCTTGGCTTCTTAAAGAATCTTGTCTGTGTTCTGTGTCATCAAAATGCTTTAATATGATTAGAAATAAACTATTTATTGCAAATTTATCATTCATTTGCACAAAAGTAGATTCTGCATAGCGTTTACTTATTAGTTATTATGCTAATGGCATCAGCATTGGGGGTTGCAAAACGCGGAGTGAATCCGGATTCGCCACATGGCGGAAGGTGATTGGTTCCGCGTTTTAAATTTTTTTTTTTTTTTTCTATGAACCCCATGGAGAAATTCAACAATGTAGATGCTCTAATATTCATAAGTTGTCGTCGACTCGAGTAAGATAATTCTAAATTAATCAGGTTTTCTTTTGAGTACTATTTGATTCGAGTATTTGGATATTAAAATGATAAAAAGCAATTTGATTCCGTGTAGCTTTCTTCGCCTATCAGAGTCAGAAGTACAAACTTACTTGGAAATTGACTTCACACGCAACAAACACACAAAGCGCCAAAAAAAGCAAAAACCTTTTTTGTCGTAATAATCTCATACTTCTACTATTCTTTCGATCATCTCTCCTTTTCTTCTATATTTCCTTATTTCTATCTTCTACGATTCACTTTTCGCCCTTCTCATTCTCCACAAGAAAAATTAAACAAAAATGGATTCTTTGTCATCTTCTTCGATACCATCCATGTTGATTCAAGCTCGAGCTTCGCTAAACTCTCGTTTGTCTGAGTTTGAGCCTCTGGTTCTGCTCTTGGCTCCGCTTCTCACTCTGTTTCTCGCTCAGATAATCGGATCTGTCTTTGGTTCTCTTCACGATAAAGGCTGCAAAGCATGTCTTGTTGGGTTTGTCATGGGATTTCTAAAGTGAGAATCTTTTACTCCCATATCGTATATTTACCTTCGGTTCCAATCTCTTTCTACTTTTTGTTCCTTTTGGGATTTTGTCACTAATGATTTCTGTGGAAAACTGGAACAGAATGATTCCTGGAGTTCAAAGTTACATAGATGCTGAGAAACAGAAGGTGGGTTGAGTTTAAATTTGAAGATTGTTTCTGCAATGGTCCTTTTTGTTTTTAACTTCTTATGGTATTTAAGAGGATTCCATTGAGAAAATAGAAATTCCCGACAAGCCTATTTAATGCTCTTCTCTTCCTTTGGTTGTACTATTTTAAAAGTCATTTATCTGGTAGTAGAATGTTATGCTGGTCAGTGAACAGTCCCAAGAGGTTAGCCTCTCATTACCTGATTTGGAGATTTCACTAATAGAGAATTACTTGGGATTTGTATAAGCTTTTTTTTTTAATGTTACATACATATGTTTTTGTTTTTTGGTTAGTGAGACTTCGATTCTTTATTAAATCTCAATATGTGGGTACATCATTTGTTTGACTAGTTGATGTTTGTTTCTTATAATTCACAGGTTGTTGATCAATTACAATCTGGTAGCAACTCTAAGAAAAAGAACCGCACTGAAGTACTGCCAGTAAAAGGTTTAGGAGTTGAAGTGATAGAGAAAATGGAAAATGAAAAGAGAAATGATGCTATTTGGCAAGGAAAATGCTCTGGCACTGTGTATGTCTGTGGTAGTTGATGTTTTTTTTTTTACTTATTAGTTCTTTACATTTTCTGTAGTTTTGGTGGAGATTATCTTAACATCTATTAACTTTTTTACAGATACATAGGTGGCAGCGAGTCTGAAGGACATTTTGAATTGATAAATCAAGCATGTTCAATGTAAGTTATATCCAAACATTAGTTCCTATTTCATGGAATATTGCTTCTGCATTTCTGTTATTATTGGAAGTGGATACACGTTTGTGTGTATAATATAATTCCCGTTGCTATGTGTATGACATGTTATGATGCTTCTCAGGTTTTCACATACCAATCTGTTGCATATAGACGTATTCCAGAGTGTGGTGAAGTTTGAGTCAGAAGTAGTTGCAATGACAGCTGCATTACTCGGAAGTAAAGAAGCTGCTTCAGGAGGACGAATATGTGGAACATGACGTCTGGAGGAACAGAAAGTATAGTGTTGGCTGTGAAGTCTTCTCGTGACTATATGAAGTACAAGAAGGGAATCACTCAGCCAGAAATCTTTGTTTCCTCCCTCGTTTTATATTGATCAAAAACGAAATATAAACTTAATTGATGGAATTACATTTCATAAATAAGTGTAGGATTATACCTGAATCGGGTCATTCTGCTTATGACAAGGCGGCTCAGTATTTTAACATCAAGTTGTGGCGAGTACCAGTAGACAAAGAATTCCGAGTTGATGTGAAGGCAATGAGGCGGTATATAACCAGAAACACCATCATGGTAATGTTTTGAGGTGCCATTTTATAATGCGTTTAGATATTTTCGTTTTCCAGGTCCCTTGGTTTGATATTCTTGGTCTGTTGTACATATAATGTTCTTGCCTATTTGTATTCATGGTTGATGATTTCACAAGCATAATCAGCTTTTTATATCGGTTATGGTAATTCAGTTTTAAAGTTAAGGCGTGTGCTTTTTTGTGTGCTTTGTTAATTTCATGATCCTTAAACCATGTTGTTTCAGATTGTTGGATCAGCACCAGGTTTCCCTCATGGCATCATTGATCCTATCGAGGTATACTAAATTTTCCGTCTCACTGTCAGCTAATTATGTATATTTATATGCAATGGATGTGTTACTTAAGTATGTAATGTTTTCTTCACTACAGGAGCTTGGTCAACTGGCTCTAAGCTATGGAATATGCTTTCACGTTGACCTTTGCCTTGGTGGTTTTGTGCTGCCCTTCGCTCGTAAACTTGGGTAGGTGTAACTGTCTTTTCAAACAACTAGGTTTAGGACTTAAGAAGCTATGTCTATAACTTAGAGAAATAATAAGTTAAGTCATGGTTTTTGTCTGTCTCTTAGTTTCCCCCTGAGCATTGGATCTTAAGTTTTTCATTTCATGGTACTATTTGGATTAGAAAGATCATAAAGAGTGATTTCATTTGTCGAAAATTATTTTTATTTTTACCTCACTATTCCCAGGTACCCAATCCCAGCTTTTGACTTTACTGTACAAGGAGTTACTTCAATTTCGATAGATGTACATAAATATGGTTTGGCTCCTAAAGGAACTAGTACAGTTCTCTACAGAAATCATGACATCAGAAAGGTAACTACTTTTTATTTGTCCACTCTTATTCAATGTTCCAGTCTCAATAGCAAGCACATCTGAAGTTAGCTATATTCTGCTCCCACGAAGCATTTACAGTGCCACATTCCTCTTGTGAAATCTTTCGTATAATCTATTCGGTGCTGTGCAAAGCGTAGTTTAATACAAATATTGATTCATGTATCTACCTATGATCTTTACCTGACATCTGGATTTCCTGCCTGCAACATATCTACTACCCCCTCTACTAAACAGCACCTAATTGTTGCTGGTAAGTGTGCATTGCTACTTCTATCTCTAAGAAAACAAAAGATATAAAAGAAATGAGAACAGGAGAATTGTTAAATTCATGTACGTCCTAAATTTAGTATTGCTATTTGAAACTGCGTTTTGCAGTAACTGAATGGTCAGGAGGTCTATACGTGTCTCCAACTATAGCTGGGAGTAGGCCTGGTTCTTTGGTTGCTGGTGCTTGGGCTGCAATGATGTCTCTCGGCGAAGACGGTTTCACAAAGATATCTCACTCTCTCAATTTTCTGTCAGTAGAGTCTGTCAAAGATTTAAATTGTTGATTCTGTATGCTTCTGTTGTTCCACAGGCTACCTACAAAACACAAGCAAGATAATGGAAGCATCAAAGAGACTAGAGAAAGGGTTTGTATCACTTTTTTACTTTAACAACTTCTCCAATCGTCTCTATTCTTATAGTTCTGATTATATTAATCAATCTGCAGAGTACGAGAAATCCATGAACTATTCGTCGTTGGAAAGCCAGATATGACAATCGTGGCGTTTGGTTCTAACACATTAGATATCTTCGAAGTCAATGACATCATGTCTTCAAAAGGTTGGCATTTGAATGCACTACAGAGACCCAACAGGTAGTTTTAAAGACCAAAATAAGTCAAGTGTTTGTGTGTCAACTATTTGTGGCTCCTCTCTCTGCTGTTCTGAAGTGTCCCATGTCTGCGTCTTGGATCAGCATTCATATATGTATAACTCTTCAGCACGTCCCTGTAGTTGATGACTTCCTTAAGGATCTGCGTGAAGCTGTAGATACTGTAAGTTCATTCAATGAACAAGTCTTTTGTCTGCATATTTGTATTTTTTTCAATTGATTTCTCCTTGTTATACGATTTTGTAAGGTGAAAGCAAATCCGGGACCGATCACTGGAGGCCTGGCTCCAATATATGGAGCAGCAGGGAAAATGCCGGACAGAGGCATGGTGAATGAGCTTCTGGTCAGTTTCATGGACAATCAATATTAAGTTTCTTTTCTCAAAAGTGAAAGAATTATCAGGTGGGCAAGTTGATATAACAGTTTCAGTTGCAAAAGCAAAACTTTGTACATTCACAACAAATTGTTTCGATTGCCCCATCAATAAAAAACTTCATACTGATCTCCATAATAAGCAACTTCGTTACATTACATATTCAGAATATAAAAAAAGATGATCAATCAGATTTGCTGTCAGATGGTTTTGATCTAGGAACCTGAGCCGGCTTGTCTTCTTGGCTCTTTGCCAAGATCTCGTCTCTTTCTCTGAAATAATGGTCGAAAGCACGAGGCAGGAATCTAGGGATCAAGAAACATAGTAGATTCACTCCGAAGTAGCCTAAATTAGCAAATGCTAAGTACCGTCCAAACCAGAACCACGCAACGGCCTGCAATACGATTTCACACGATAGCTCATAAAACCAATTCCAAATGACATAAAGAAAACTGTATTTGAACAAAGAGGGGAATTATCCATTACATTGGGTGTAGCGTTGATTGGTAAAGACTTGTTGAACCAAACATCTTTAGACCAATCAATGATGACAAAGATTCTCCAGACTGTGTAGAGCAGTGGCACGAGAGCTCTTACCGGTGGCGAGAACAGAGAAAGGCCACTTATTACATTCTCTGTCAGGATTTGACATGACAGTAGAAACAAGTGTGGTGTTGCTGATCTTACAGCATGATCATCTCCTCTTGCAAAACCACCTAATACGTATGCTAAAGGCAAGAACAAACCAACAGTTGTTCCCGAAAGAACGTATATCCTACAAATAAGAAGAGAATCTGCGATGTTAACTATCATTATATAGAATGATAAGATTTGCATAAACTATATATATTATCTCGTGAAGGTATTGGGACCTGAATAACTTGCTGCCGTGGAAGACTCCAGGGGAAGCGGTGGAAACGCTGTGGGAAGGGAACGCTAAACGCGAGAGTGCGATTATATAGAGAGACGCAAACGCTGGAAAAATCATGTCGAGTAACGGTACGAGACCGCTTGCTGAAAAGACTAATATGAAAGCGACAAGCTGTAGCTCTATTACTCTCAGTGATCCCATCAAACCGCCACCGCCAGCCAACGCCATCCCCGACCACCACCGTCCTTTTTCGCCGGAAGTTTTGTGTACGTCGGTTCTTGGACCCACCGCTAGAGACACACCTGACATGGTTCTTGGATAAAGTACTATTTTCCTAACTTGATCTGATGACTGAAATCTTGATAGAACAGAAGCTGCAGAAGTAGGATTTTATGAAGAGAGGATCTTGTTCCACGTGAAGCTTGGGTGCTGTACACGTGTCAAAATGAAGACATGAGTGTTCATTACATGTTTTTCAACGTGTCATGTCATATGTTGCAATGTTCAATTGTCAAAAACATCACAATTTGTTTACAAAAAATGGTCAAGTCAAAAAAGAAAGAAAAATCTCTTGACTGATCAGGTTCCTCTTTATATATACGTTTTAGTTTAGTTTATACATGATGTATTGGCTCATAATATTGCAAAGTCTAATCAGTTACTACTTACTAGTACTACGTCACAGAGATTGACATGTTAACACGAAAGAACAACATCACTAAATCCTCTGATACAATTAACCAGTGGTCTCCTCAGCGACTGATTAGCCACCAACCCCCTATTATCAAAGCCTTCATCGCAATGCCTCATTATTCAATGCGACACTGGTCCCTGGACCGTGATCTTTCCATTTATTGTTGTGATATAGATCTCACGTTGTTCTCATTTCTTCAGATGTGAAGTTTAACTAGTTTCTAGAGAATATCTTGCTGTCGGCTATTGAGTTTTTGTTATTCCGTAGTATGCCATTACCTCAAAATTTGTTTCAGGTTTGCTTTATTCAAGCCCAAACGATTATTTTACTGTTAAGTGTGATTTGTCTGTTACAAAAAAAATTACCCCAACCCGACTCAGACAATCTCTTTGGAGGAAGTGGAGTCCACTGGTAAAAATAGGGTTTGTATTTGTGTAAAGGTAACTTGGAAAATATGATTTAGTTTCAGACGAATCGGACATGCTAATGATTTAACATCCCGTCTCTATAACTCGACTATAAACTGGTACTGTTAAGTGTGTTTGTATCAACATTATACCTAGAAAACTAGGGGATACCCACGCATACGCACGCGTGAGTTAAATTTGAAAAAATGTTTTTTTTTGTAAATTTTGTTGTTTACATAGATAACATAATCTCTGTAAATGTCTACAGAGATTCTGTTAATGTTTCCTCATCATTGACTTCAATTAATAGATTACTATTCCGGTTAATAATGTCTCCGTTTTAGAAATGAATAAACAGAAGCTAAACAATGAACAAATGAGATAATATAAGTCGATAGGCACAACTGAAAAAATGGTAATGGAAATATTCTGTAGTAACTAATAAAACCAAAGCTGAATAACACCTTAAGTTTCCCAATATCATCATAGTTACTAAAGCTGCTAGTTATGAGTTGATAATAAAATACAATATTACTTAATCCGATAAAATAGTAGTAAGTAGGTCTAAAACAATTGTTCAAGCAAAGAACGGATGATAACAATGTTTACAAAAACATACCCTACAGAACAAAAGACATCATGTCAGAAACGTTCAAATTTGTGTCCCAGCTGAGACTACAAATATAACTTGCATTCTTGACTACCAACAGCTCATAATTTCCTTCATCATCACCTTCAGAGTCATCTTTTGCTGAAATGTACAAAAACAATGTTAATAAACAACAGAAAGCAATATTGTAAGTAAATTTCTTACAAAACTACAACCTGATGATAGAACTGAGTTACATATTTCAACTATCTTCTCAAGAGCCTCTCGGAAGTTGAGGGAATATTTGGATGAACTTCCTGTCTTTGTTGCACGTCGGGTATATGGCTTTCTTTTTTTCATAACAGGGGTATCATCAACATTGTGAAATCCATCCGATTGATCAACAACAACCTCATGTTGACCATTAAGAAGTTTCCAGATCATACCAGGGTATGGTAGAGTGATATCCGACCCCATTTTCTTACCAACCAAAATCAAATGTTTAAACATCATTCGACCAAGGTTGAATTTCTTGTTGGTAATTATCTGGTAGCACAAAGTACAACGCTTTGGATGCGAATAAGCTTCACTGAGAGTAGGAAACCAGTTCTTACAGCAAAACTTGTATAACTCTATGTGCTCTTTAGGAAAATCCGAAGCTATCACAATCTTGCTAAAACGTGGTTTCTTAGCCTTAGTCAATAAAACAGTCATAGCCCTAAAATTGAAATTACTAACTATATGGTAATTGTAAAAAATAAAATTGAAATTACTAACTAAATAAAAACCCAATAATTATATGTAGCTTTTATTTTCGAATTAATAATTGTATACTTTATTTTAAAAATCTAAACCATTAAATTTATATAATCTGTGATTTTGGCTTGTATAATTAGATTTTGGCTGCTATATTTGGCCAAAAGTTTGTTAATTATTTTGAATTACACAAATTAATTATACAATTTAAATGAAACCCAACAAATAGGCCCATTATTGCTGAACCCTCAACAATAGGTTGTTGTTCTTTACCTTACTATTTGTTGACCTTGAATTATAATGGCCCAAAACGTTAAAAAGTAAGCCTAATCGACAATGCCAAAAAATAAAATATTTCAAAAAATATGATCATCATCGACTACTAAAAACTCACAATTGAGATCGCTCACGTAAAACCCTAGTGACAATAGAAAAAATCCATGGAATTCGTCGAAGATCAACACGAAATGGATAAAAGGATTAATCGGTATTTTCTTCTCTAGACTCTCTCTTCAAGTTTTAATCATCTTTAAAAACAAAAATTTAGCTGGAATAGAGTTCCTGCAACATATTTTTTGAATACTGATGTTAACAATCATATTGATCGTAATAGAAATATATACTTTTGAAATTACAGGAATCAAGGAGAAGATATCATAACAGGAAATTGCAGAATTTTGATCTCCTAAATATATAAAACAGGTAAAACTTTCGTAAATTCCCTTGACAATAGTGCTTTCAAAAGGTTAATGGCAAAACAATTAGTTCTAAATTTTATTAATAAAATTACAAACAATCCCTGGCTATATATTTTATTATATTTACTATATAATATAGTTAACGATTTTCTATTAAACTTTACATCATATGATAGTTTCATATTCAAAGATTACTAAGATTGTTAAATTAAACTTCAACATTTTGTTATATGAAAATCCCTATAGTGCATAAAACTTCATTCTGTTTAGTTTCTATTCTTTTATAGTTTGTCGTAATTGGAACATATATTGATAAATTACTTAGCAAACCTTTAGAGAGATTAAACCATAACAAATGTAGAAACAGATAGAAATCAATTCAAAACATATATACATACAAATACTTGAATAATAAAATAACTAATTAACATTTCGGAAAACCTCTTTGTAAACAACATTCATAGTTTTGCTTTGTTGTTTCCCATGCTTATCTGTGATCAAGACCTTCATTCCAGACTTATTATTTACCCTAGATATTGCAACATATAGTTGACCATGTGAGAAAATGGGTTTAGGTAGAAAGAGACCTACATACTTTAGAGTTTGTCCTTGGCTTTTGTTGATAGTGGTGGCAAAAGAAACTGAGATAGGGAACTGTCTCATCCACATTCTGAATTGCATTTTTGAATCAGAAGGTGAAATCAACATACGTGTAATGTACACTTTGTCCCCAATTTTTGTTCCTGTTAAAATTTTTGCTTCCAAACGTGATCAGCCAAATTTGTGATTTGTAATCTAGTACCATTACATAAAACAGCGTCCGGATCAATATTCCTTAACAACATAATATGACAGCCAAATTTTAGATGAAGGGAATGATTTGGTAGGCCTGATGCTTTAACATTATTTAGGAAATCTGAGATATATACAGGATTACCCATAGCTTTATGATCATTTGGATTTATGCTATCAGAACTCAAATAGACTTTTTCCTCACCTAGAAACAATAAAAGTCAGTTGGAAATTAGGTAGATGAAAAAACATATAGTTTAGTAGTGATTGAAAAACAGAACTCTTAATGATATATAACTAACCACTGAGTCTTTCTTTCATTAACTCGTTGATAATGTTGACATCATCATTTTTTGGACACAAAATTTCTCTTTCCTCAAACCATTTACCACTCTAATTTTGAAGATCTCCATTACCATAAACAGCTTCTATAATAGAGTGGATTGGATCGGAAACGTTGGTGATAAGAAGGTCTTCGGAAATGTCAATCTCAGCAAATCCATCATTTGGCATTGATAAACGTCTCTCACCTAGTGCTACTAACCAATTAGAGAAGGACTCTAATCTCATCTTCATATCCCTTAGCTGTAGATCTATTCTTCCATTTCTGACATCAATCATAGCACCTACTGTTTGGAGAAAAGGTCGACCTAAGATGAGAGGATCCTTAGGTTCTTCGTCTAGCTTTAGCACTACAAAATCTGTTGGTACTAATGTATTCCCAACTTCAACATCAATATCCTCGAGAATATCGATTGGATATTTCACTGAATGGTCTGCAAAGATAAGAGAGATCTTGATTTGCTTGAAGTTCGAGAATCCTAACCTCGATGCTACAGAATATGGCATTAGGTTTACACTTGAGTCCAGATCACACAACAAACGATCAAAAGTCACATAACCTATCCAAACTGAAAGTACAAATCGTCCAGGATCTTCTTCTTTCTTAGGCAACCAATTTTGAAGTATAGAACTGCAATCTTGCGTGATCATCATCACTCTATCTTCTGCTATGAACTTGTTCGTCACTAGGCTTTTGACATAACTCTTAAGTGAAGGTATCATCTGCAAGGCCTCAACATAAGGTAACCGAATAGACAAATCTGATAATAACTCCTTACATTTGGCGTTCTCCAATTTCTTTTTGGATTTCTTCGGTGGGATGAGGTATGGTGGTACTGGAACGTATGATCTCTCAGGTGCTGCTGATTGCTTTGGTTCGGCGTATGTGTGGCTGTTTTCCACTTTAGAGAAAACATAGTCAATCCTGGAACTCAACTGTGAGTACATCACTTCGATGTGATTATTGATTTCGGATGTAGTCCTAGATTGACCCTGGATGATCTGCTCCAATAAAGCTTTAATCTCGTCATTAGATGAAGGAATAGGACTTGCCGTAGTCTTTTGCTCGGTGTAAAGTACTTCCGATCGGTGGTCTTGAAGATCAGATTTCTTCTATGATGGATAAAGTTTAACAGACTTCCTCTTAAACTCACTTGAAGCTATGAACTGATCTAACTTCTCACCTATCCCTGCGACTTTGTCCACCTCGGATGAATATTCTTCGTAATCACGTAAATCCCCTGTACTCACAGCCAAAATCTCAATCAGTTGAAAAGCGCTCTCACTCGTGTTTGTAGTGAAATCTCCTTTACTCGAAGCATTGAGTAGCTTCTTGAAACTCCAATCAATCCGCTATAGGAGGAGTTAAGAACTTGTTCATCGCTGAAACCATGGTGTGGACAATCCCTTCTATATCCTTTCAACCTATTCCATGCTTCTCCAAAAGACTCATCGTCTCTTGATGGAAGTTTAAAATCTGGTTCTTCAACTTAGCAGTCTTTTCTTTGGTGAAGAAGTGATCCAGAAACTTGTTTCTGACTTCTTCCCATGAAGTTAACGACCCTGCTAGTAAAGACTGAAGCAATTTGGTCCCCTTTCATTCCAAAGAAAATTTGAAAATTTTGCACTTAGTATAGTCCTCAGGGATTCCTCTAGGTGCGGCTGTACTGAAGATTTCCTCAAAGTTTTCGAGATGATCTAAAGGGTTTTCAGCAGGGAAACTGTGAAAGGTAAATTTTCTAACCAATGCTATCAAAGGAGGACTTAACTCATGATCAATGTAACCCTCTGGTAAACTAACAGAAATCGCAGATCGATATTGATAGTAGTTGAGGGGCGTTTCTATTTCACTGATGACCCTTCTTGGCCTATTTTCTATCTTAGCATCTCTTTCTCGTTTCAGCTCTTCAATCTCTCGCCTTAACTGTTCTAATGTAGCTTCCTGGCTCATGGAATCAGCTATGCTTTCTTCTCCGTCAGTCATTATAAAATCAATACCTGAAAAACAAAACAAGGAAATAAAAACAACAGGTAAACGAAGGTGTCTTAGTCTCTAACTCAATAAATAATCGAAAGGTACTGTTATTGGTCCCCGACAACGGCGCCAAAAACTTGATACTCGGAGTTTTAACCCTATATCCTACTGCAAGTGCACAACAAATGTAATAGTACTTAGGGGTCGAATTCCCCAGAGAACCAAGTTACACTCTCAATTTCTATTAATCACAAGCTATATCAGTCACGTAAGGGAAAGAATTCTAACAACTTTAACATGAATGTAATCAAATGACTAAAGCAATCGGATGTCGGGATTCATTCGGGAGTTAGAAATCTTGTCAGGAAAGCTATTCAGGAACTACTCTGATCTTATTCTCGGCTTGAACATAAATAAAGATAAATCAACTCTCGTTGAATCAACCCCTCTATTAATAACCCAAAGGTCCTAACTCTCATTGGTTTCAGATTACAAATAAGCTTTATTGTTTAGGTTCAATTACCCACAATCCAACCTAGCATCAACTCTCGTTGGTAGTGAAGGAATTGCTCTTCTAATCTAGTTCTAGTTCTTAACAATCTTCTAGAAAGTTAACAACCTAAAATCATCGACTAGGTGATCAGGCTAATCTATGCATTAGACTCAAGTATTAGAAGGAGAATCATCTATTCATCAATCCTATTTGTTCCCCGACAGTGATTTCTAAAACCCTAGAATCCCTAGATCCGATCTAAGATCTACTCAGACATAGAAAAACAAATTAGGCAAATCATGATGAAATGAAACTGCAATTGCATTAACAGAAATAAAGAGGATTCAGAAATTCTTCTCAAGTATGAAGAGATCTTCTTTTTAGCTTACAAACTCTTAAAACTCTGTAAAATTTGTTCTCACAACTAAAAGACGGCTCTCAAATAAAAATAGGAAAAAAGTATTTATAGAGCCCAAAACAAGAGCTGAAAATCGCGAAATTAGGTTTATGCGAAAGGCATTGATCGATCGATCCTTGGTTGATCGATCGGTTCTTCCTTTTGTGGAGAATGCCGGAAAATGCTTTAAACCTCTCCAAAGTCCACCTTCAAACATGATTCCAACTCTGAACGTTTTTGACCTGAAATCTCAATAAAACATGGACAAATTTCTCAAATATAACCGTAATAATGAGCTCAAAACCGACAAAATATGAGGAACATCATTCTTAAATTCTCTTTAACTTGCCAGAAATCTCTCCTATGATAATGTCACGCTTGTCCATGTTTTCTACGAAATCACCAGAAATCAAAGCAGCACATTCAGCAGCCGTAGGTTCAAAATATATCCTACCATCTTTATCACGATTAGATATAATCCTTATATGCAAACATGTACTTTCTCCCAAATCAAATATATCTCTGGCACATCGAAAAGATTTGACATAAGGGTTTATGTCATCTAAAAGTTTGATAATACACTCCATGATTTCTTTCCTTAATTTTGATCTTTGCTTCACATTTTCTTTCTGGACTCCTTTCCTGAAATAATATATACCAAATGAACGTCAGAAAAGTTTATAATACAAAGGTATTTATACAGATAGTAAGTAATGAACACAAAACAAACCTCATTATCTTAAGTCTGTTTTGGATCTCATTCTCAGTATCAACAATATACAACTGCTGAAACTTTGCATAATCACCGGGTTTAGATTTTAAAGACCCCATAAGATGATAGTTTTTCCCTTGCAATGTAAACATTTTAGGGCCACATCTAATAGGCAATGATCGGTCTACTTTACCTCCAATAGAAGTAAATGCAAACAACATGTTGTATGCTCTAATGTTTTCTCGAAAATGTCTTGAGATTTCATCATCATTTGTTAGTAAATTCCACAATAACTCTAGAGAATCCTTTAGTAATGGTAAGCAAACATGTCCTTGCATACAACAACCACTGTATACTGGATTTAAAGATCTCCTTCGTTTGTTGATTCATTGTGCATACCCAAACATAGCCCCACAATATTCACAACCAAATGATGGATCACCATCATCTATATAACATGTGTCAATCATAGTAATAATCAAAAACACAATCAAATTTTTTTGTTACTATAGATTTTATTAATTATAAAAGGAAAAAATGTTAATATATAGACCTTTTTCGTAGGTATTCTCTTTTATTTTTTTGTTCTTGTAAAAGAAGACCTTTGAGTTTGTGTGTGATTATTTGATATTTGTTGTCCAAACTTTTCTTTTAACATTTCCTCCATCTTTAGTAGTATTTGAAGTCTCAGCATAACATCTTCATTAGTATCGTGATTGACATCGTCATCTTTTATATTCGTTTCACTTCCTTGAGACTCATTATCTGAAGTTGTTTCTTGAGAGGAACAATCATATTCCATGTCTTCGAGGCTATATTTCGTATCTGAAATTATGAAAACATAAAATAGTTTTACAAATTAAATTGAATAAGATTACTTTGTTTGTACATTGATTATTTAAGATAATTCAACTGTAATATATGTATCACCTGTTTCAGAAAACTCGTTATCACTTTGGTTGGACTCCATTGGGTGTTATCAAAGTCGGATTGTTACAAAAACAACAATGCTGAATTGAAGATAGTTAAAACTAAATTAATAAAGCAAGTTTATCTATACCATCAAACATGTGAAAATGTAAAAAGAAATTAAATTATATTTGTATTATCAACCGCATTTGGCTTCCTTTTAATATCTCAGTAAACTATTCATCTTCATTACTCGAAAATCTCCCTGCAATCTGATTTTCTTTCCAAAAATGATGTCAAAAAATCGTAAAACTACTGTGAAAAAACCACTTATTTTTTCACTATCAGATGATTTACTCCATAAAATTGCGGCTTTGTGTGCTGCTTCTTCTATATTTAACCTCTTGCCATTGCGACGTGTTTGCAAGGATTTCAAGAAAATATGTGACGAAGATGTAGTTCTCCGTGAAGCGTGTATCGAGGATGTCAAATTCAAACCAAATCGTTACTCCAACACGATACTTTATCAAAACTACAATAATTTGGTAGTGGCAAAAAATTCAGAGGCCTTGTATCGTGTAGGAATTCTTAAGTATTTTGCAGATAATAATGGAGTTGAATGGCTAAAAATGTTAAAGGAAGCTGCTGATGCTCAATGTCATGAAGCTCAATATGTGTACGGGACCATACTCATCTACTTAGGTGGTGAATTGAAGAAAAGTGGATTTGATATTATGAGTTCATTTCTGAAGCCAATGATGTATGAAACCATTAAAGAGCTTTGCAAATTCAGTTGGAGAATCAACATACATCTTTATCCAAAAACATACATGGTTAGAAGGGAGTTACGCTAAAATTACGTTAAGGAAACATGTGACTGCAACGGACAGACGCAAAAATTTCTTGCAATTGACAATATTTGGCATAATTTTGGTGCATTGTCAGATATGATATCAGCTCAAGCTTGTATTCATTGTCTATTTGACTATGAAATCAAACATGGCTTTTGTGGGTATTACTTGACATAGGCATTATGTTTGTTTGGTTACATTTACAATTTGTTGTTCTGAACTTTATTTCTTTAAAGTATTTCATCGGGTTATTAAATTATAATTAATTTTATACTTTAGAGATTGTGTTTTAATTAGTTTCATTATTTAAAAAAAAACAGGTATAAGTATATCTAATAGCTATGGAGTTCAATGTAAATACAATACGCAAAAAATCTATGTCTAATTTTACAATATGTGAATTAAATAATACTACATGATGCTAATTATACCCTTAACTACACATTTGTGGAGGATAAAGTGGTGTCGAAAAATTAAGTCGTGGGCAGTTGTTGGTAGTGGGATGGGTTAAATGTTTTTCGAAAATAAAGCATTTGTAAAAGGGCCTAAAATTAATTTTTGTACGATTTTACGAATGCAGGTTATTTAAGAATATTTTTGCACGGTTGCGAACAGAGGTTGTTTTAAGTAATTATCCTCCGTTTTTAATTAACCAAATGGATTCGTAAGATATCATACTAAAACGATGTAATCAGTTTTAACATATAATGATTGTTGTTCTGTTATGTGGTTAAATAGGTGAAATCAGTTATGTGGTAAAATTATAAATAAATTATGTGGTTAAATTATAAATCAGTTTTAATATATAAGGATTTTTGTTTCATATACAACATGGTTATAATTATATGCTAGACTACAAAATGATTATACAAATTTAGTAGTTAAGAATGAATAATTTATGTAATTGTTCAAATATATAGCCACTCAATGAATATAAAACAAATCTAGAAATAGTGTGAACATACTTTAATCAAATAAAAACGAATGTAATTAATTGAAAGTGAAGAGCTTAACTAAAATAGTAAATGCATAGACAAAACTTGAAAATTATTTTTCTTGTAATAGATAGTAAACACAAAAACATAAAGTCATATAAATTTTACACTCGATACTCTTCCCTTGTTCTTGTCCATTATCCAGCATATTTTTCTATTAAATTTTTGGCAACCACAACATCCACTTACTCATCTATTACCAATCATAAAGTCCATGAATCCATCATCTTCTACATATTCAGTTAATCAAACGTTATTCATTCATACTCTTCAACAAATCAATTATTTTGAGTAATCGCTTCATTAGCTTCATATTCTTCATTTGAATCACAATTCTTTTCTTTATCATCTTCCTCGTTCACAACATCTTCTTATTCTAACATATGCCCTTCGAGCTGGTAAAATTTAAGCTCCTGTTTAATATGCCGAATTCAGTCTTTCATATAATCATTATATATGTCACAGATGATCCATGTGCTTATCTGTACTCACAAGAATCTCTTCTTAACTCACCTTAAGTATTAATCATAATCTTCTGAAGGTACATGGGCCCTTAAATAGTATTACAATGGTATTTTCACCGTATAATGCATCCCCTTTTTCACCATGTTTCACATCGGAGATAGAAAACACTACCAGGTTGGGCTTCACTCTCCCACCTCTTTTGTTCTGTATACAAACATATACTTCTCAACATGCTCTCTATCTTTGTAATTTGATTAATTTTTAAAACCTAGTCATAGGTCATATTATCAACCAAAAATTAACATAAATACTTAAAGCAAGTTTTGATAAGTAAATGATTTGATTAAATCGTCTACAACTTTGCAAGTTTGCTTGTCATAGATTGTAAACACGAAAACATAAACACAATTGAGTTTACAGTGAATAAACTCAAGTGATGCTAAGTGTATCTACTTTCAACCAATGTTAAGTGTATCTAGTTAATTATATTCAAAATAACAAACCAATAACATTTGTAAAGCTTTTAAAATAAGAAATTACCATACTTATACGTAGGATTGTATAATTGACTATCAAACCTAACAAAATGAAACATAATTAATTATGATTTAAACCAAAGAAGTTGTTCAACTAACAAATTTAAAAAGATAAAAGACATAAACACGAGAACAAAACACTTTTGACTACTTGATTTTATCAGAATTCTCCTTTTTAACCTTATTAGGATCAAACTTATATCTCTTAGTTTCTGTGTTCCCTTTAAACTCAGCCATTGTAATGCTACAAAAATCACTCATTTCAACAGCATCAACTTTTATTTCATTCAACTGTATATCTTCATCGACAATACATGTTTCATTGTTGGTGTTGTCTTTTGTAGATGATTACTCATCATTTTCTATAATCTCTGACTGTTTACGTTTAGAGATTGGCATTGTTGAGGTCAAGTCTGTACATTCAGAGATATCACCACTGTTCGTAATGTTTAGAACTTGCTGTAAGAAATGATAAAATATTAAATTGCAGAGGTAGACATGTTTTAGTAATATAAATTTTGAGAGCTGATTAAAACAAACCTGTTCATCCTTAATTTTTTGTGCATCATTCTTCATGATATATGCTATTTCATCACCGCACCATATCTTTGCAACCTTATACGTGTCATCTTGTCTAGAAACATTTCTTGCATTCACATAAATAAGAAAGAGAACAGTTTTTCCCTTTATGTTAATAATAAGTTCGGGCAAGTCATCCATATAATCTATCTAAAAAGCGAAATAAAATATGTTATGGTTAAAACTGATAAACATGAAATGGATTATAAAAAAATACAGATTACAGTTTTATTACCTCCTCAAAAACACCAGCAAGAATTGAATCTACACTTTGTCCAACCAGAACAACAGCATGTGAATCAAATAACAACAACTTAACATCACCAGTGTCATCTTTTACGGAAAGATGTAGCTTATACCTGAATGTATCAAATGTTACATATATATATGTTGGCAAAATTTTGTGTATTTGGTATAGCAAAATTTTTAGATACCTTGCAGAAACCGATTTCGCATACTCTTTACATTTCTCACAGTAGAATTTTGGTTTTAGGATAGATGATACATCACTTAAGTCCAAAGGAGTCTCTTTTAACACCTTCTTGTTGCATTTTTTACACCCAAAGTAATATCAACCGAATTCTGTCTGAATGCTAGTTACAGAATAAAGTAAACGACATTTCTCAACCTGATTTTATTATACAAAACATTTAGAAAATATAAAGTAAGTGGTCAAATTAGTAAGCAGTTTGTATTAAAAAAACATAAAACCAACGATAATAACATTTTAACTTTACAAACCTCATCCATTTCAATGAGCTCTTGTACAGACTACATAGGAAACTCAAGATACTTATCTGGTATATCAGTAACATGTTTTTTTCGTCCATACTTTTTTTGTATTGGTGTTAGACAAACAATATCTTTAGGGAAACTGCAATGTATTAGTTGAAGAAATCACACATATATATAAGTAGAGAAAATGGTCAGAAATGTTGTATAGGAGGAGATGTTACAGATCGATGAATGACTTAAATTCAACAACTGTTCGATTTGTGCACACAATCAAAGCATTAAAAGAATTACAGATGCTTCTGGTGTCTGTTACATAATGTTAAAATGGTATAGATATACATTTACTAACATGGTGATAATGCAAGTACATTATTGATCATTAGACCATGTTATTATTTAACATACCTCTCCACACATTAATCTTTCCAAACTTTATCAAACAATACACATTTTTGTTGCAAGCATTGAGGTAAGCATTGTGAATATGATCAGCATAAGAACCCCAGAGAGTGCAATTTATAATCTGATCACTAAGAACACAATTATAACCAAGGAAAAGTGAGTTTGATAGAAACATAACTAATTACTATTATTACTATTATTAGTTTGATATAAGTTACTCACATATTTTTTTTCAGTTCAAAATCAATCTTAGGAGTTCGTTTGCCGCAAACATCGATTAGCTCCATGTTAGAAATCATGTGAAGCTGACCAACAACATCTGCAAATAAATAGTTTACAACATTTGTAATGAGTGATTTGATGTACTATAAACAACACAAAAGCAACAAAAAAACTAACAGATAAGCACTCTAGTTGTAGTCGTCTGATCAAGAACATAATCAAACATTGCTAGACGAAAAAACGAATCATCTGTTACAGGATCACAGTCAACAACAGTTGTCATATAGTGGAAACTGAGCTTGTACTCGTTCTCTGATGGCCTGATTTGCGAGTAATCTTTAGCCACGTTTATTTTTTTGATAACCTTCCACTTCCCAACTGGAAGTAAATTTGCGAATTTTTTCATATATTTCTAACGAACAACAACACCAATTTTATCTCCCTGCACAGACAATTGATAAGCATAATTTTCAAACATAATTTTGCTTATATAAAAATTACCTTTCATTTATGAATTAGATATCAAAATTACGAAATCGATATAAAAATTGAAAATTTTGAAAGCGAATTCACTTACGGATTTGTCACCTAGGATTAACTCAATAGATGCACCGGTTTTGGTGGAGTATGGTCGCCATTAATTCAGTATTTTTGCCATGATTACCCATTCAGACCGAAATGGTTTAAGATTAGCGCACAAAGTAAATTGAGATGGCAACGCAAGATGTTTTGGAGAAGCATAAACTGAGGTATTGAATTTCGTATTCGCCATTGTCGCATGGTAGTGAAGATTTTCATAAACATAAATTATATATATAGGAATAGAAAAACAGAGTAGTGGTAACGAAAAAGTAGGGAGAGGTTACACAATACTATGGTAGAAAGCGGTGTGCGAAAATTCAGTCGTGGACAGTTGGTGATCGTGTGGTTGGTTACATATTTTTCGAAAATAAAGCATATGTAAAAGGACCAGAAATAAATTTTTATAAAATTCTTTTTGTAATATTCTACGAATAGAGGTTGTTTTAAGAAATCAACCTCCGTTTTAATAGATAAAGATATAATTTAGTTTTGCACGAATCTAACCTGCTAACGATTTAACATCTGGTCTCAACAACTCGACCACAAACTGGTATGTTGCATCAACATTATACGAATAATATGTATATATTTGTTGATCCAACATTTCATTGAAGAAAAGATCAGGGGAGACTAGAATTTCAATGGTGATAGAAAGGTTCTTCGAATGGGCTCTAACTAGGATTAGAAGCATGAAAAAGATATTGAAAAGACAAAAAGAAGAAGTCAAATCAGCAACGCAAAAATTGATAAATCATAAATTGTTCCGAAGTTTCTTGACTATCATAAATGAATCTTCCAACATAATCACGGCCAATCGTTCTCTTAACAGTTCTCATGTCTAATTATTTTATACGCATATACACTGAGAGATCATGTGGAGCAGATCTCTAATAATTTCTTCACCAAATAAGTCATTAAGCCATAATAATAAATACAGTAACGCAGTAAGAATCTTATTGAGACCAATAAAATATTATTATTTTTTGACAGAATTTAATTTTAAAACTCCACACTAATTTTGACAATATTATTATTTTTATCATTTATTTAATTTCTAAATACACAAATATACTAATTTTTATTTAAAGTATCATTTTAAAATTTTTATAATGTTTTAAAAAATTTCATATGATTTTAGGGTTTAAATATTTTTAGGAATTTTGTTTCGAATTATTATTTTATTTAATATTATTTTTCTTTTTATTAATAATTTAATTATTTATAATTATATATGTTTTCCATATTCTTTTAGATTTTTAAAAAATCCCAGATTTTTTATAGTTTAATATTATTAAATAAATTAAAATTTTAGTAACTAAATATATGTAATTTAAGTTTAAGAATAATGAGTTTTGTTAGATAGATAATTTTATTTTAAAATTTATAAAAAAATCATAAAGTAAAAGATAATAATATATAAATGATTTTAGTTAGTTTTTTAAATTACAGAAAGTTGAAATTATTAGAAAATAATTTAGGCCACTCATTAGTGAGTATGTTTTTCGTGAGAGAGAAAATTGAGGGCTTTTAATGAGTTTTCAAAGGAGAATCCATTCTCACACATTTTGAAGAAATTGAGATTGAGTGTAGATGCCTTTAGTCCTCCGATTTGGAGTTTGGTCTTGTTACCTAGCTCAGGTAGTCTTTATCAGCTTTGGCAATATCAAGTGTGAGACTCGTCTTTTCGAGAGGAAGCCACTCTATGTAACTCAAGTCATTGTCTTTGGTAAGAATCCTTGTTGTCGAAATGTCGTTCAGGAACTCTTTAAATAATATTAAGTCTTATTCCTCTGGGTTTGGTTTTGTCAATAGGATTCCTTCAAAGTCATCCTCTTTGTGTTGTAATATATTTCAGATTCAGATGAAAAATATAGATATACACATATATTTTTATTTATATATGTAATAAGAACATATGTAATGGGAGACCCCTAAGGGTTCTCCCATTACAGGTGCTCTAAGACCAGGTCCATTGGAGGTTTTTTACTGGGTTCTTAATGGGTTCTTATGAATTGTTTTGATTAAAATAATCAGATAATGGGCTACAGGGTAAGAAACGGTTCTTGCGTAAGGATTTTGAGAAACCCTTAAGAACCGTTACGTGTCACTCCCTCATTGGGTGAGTATTGTTGACCAAAAAAAAAAGAGAAGGGTCTCGACCCTTCTCTCATTTCACGTTCTTTCTCCACTTCTTCGTCTTCTCTTTCTCTCTGCGGCGATTCGGTCGTCTTCTCTTCCTCTTATATTCCTCTTCTTTCTCTTCTCTTCCTCTTCTCGGCCGCTTCTTCATCATTGGAACCATCGCCAACGATTCAACGCGAAGCTTCACCAAAATCGCGAAGCAATTTCTTGGGTTTCTTCTCTCCAACCATACAGGTACGTCTTCTTCCCTCTATTTCTTAGTTATGGTTGTTCGATTTGTTAGATTAGGGTTAGATCAAATCGAAATTAGGGTTTCAAAAATTAGGGTTTCAAATTTAGGGTTTCAAAAATTAGGTTCTCGATGTATTATTGACTGATTTTGTTTGATGTTGTGTTTAATCGAGGACAAGGTGGAGGAGAAGCAACGTGATCGTACATCAAGTGCAGTTCTGCCGTTGGTTTCAAGTGGATGCTAACTGAGGTAGGTTTTTTGATCGCTCAAGCAAAATTAATAGGATTTTAGATGGTATATTCTCTGTTATGTTGGAATTTTGGAATTTTGGAACTATGAATTTGGTGATCTCTTAAAAAACTTTGTGTGTTTGATAGTATTCTGCTTGGGAGTTGTGTTTGATAGTATTCTGCTTGGGTTCTATTTGGTCTTGGCTCGTCTATTGGTCATCTACATTTTTCCTTCAATGTTTGAGGGTTTTAAGCTTTTGTGTTTCATTGATTTTGGTATGTATTCCTCTGCTTTGTTATGGCATTCGTGAGATGTGTATTGCTTTGTTGTAGTTAATGTAATGGTTAGTGATTAGTTAGGCATCATGGTTAGTGTTTAGGGAGGCTTTGTTGAATCTTAACTGCACAGTACAATTAGGTAGGTGTATTTATGTGATTTAATTTGATTTTGAAAGCCTTGATGTTCATCTTTGGTCCACAGTTCTATCTTAACTCACTAGAGTTAGTAAATGTTTACTCAGTTTTTTAAATGCTTGTTAATACTTACAATGAATGTTTAGTAGATGTTTACATTGAATGCTTCTAAGATACTCAATGATATATTTGATGTTATATATTGTGTAGTTGTTCTTCAGTCTTTCATTGTGTTACCTTCTCTGTTCTGTTAATTACCTCATTATGGATTCAACGAATCCATATTTTCATTCCTCTGGCTTTATGGCTCTATTAAGTAGTCAACAAGAACCCCTTCACCCTGAACCCAACCCTTGTGACCGTGATTCACCAAGTATTCAACTTGGTGAATCACAACCCAATGTTTGTAGTAGTCCATGGTCTGAAGCCACTTATGAAGCTCATACAGAGGCTGATTATCGGAGATCCAGAAGGAAATGGACTCCAACAGAAGACATTGTGTTGATTAATGCTTGGCTCAATACCTCCAAAGATCCAATCGTTGGAAATGAACAGAAAGCCGAAGCATTCTGGAAGAGGATTGCAACATACTTTGCTGCAAGTCCTAGGCTTGTGGGTCTGCAAAAGAGAGAGCCTACTCACTGCAAGCAAATATGGTCAAAGATAAATGATTCTGTCTGCAAATTTGTAGGCTGTTTTGAGACAACATCATCTCGAAAAGCAAGCTGGCAGAATGATGATGATGTCATGAAGGTTGCTCATCAGATTTACTACAACGACCATAAGCAAAAGTTCACTCTTGAACATGCTTGGCTTGAACTTCGGCATGATCAGAAATGGTGCCGAAGAGAAGGAAGTGGAACTCCTAAGAGAAGGAGAACTGAAGAGGGGTCAACACAATCTTCAACATCTGTAGGCTGTGAAGAGAATCTGGTTCGACCTCCTGGTGTTAAGGCGGCTAAAGCGAGAACAAAGAAGACAGTTAACATGCCAACTGAGGAACAACGGAAGGGAATACGTTGTTAGAGTTTCAAAAAATGTGGGAAATAAAACAGAAAGACTTAGCCATGAAAGAGAGGCTCTCTAAGCATAACCTGCTTGACAGTCTCCTAGCAAAGAAAGAGGCACTCTCCGACATGGAGTTGGCTTTAAAAGACAAGCTGATAACGGACATGTTGAACTCTTGAATGTGTGACTTTAGATGTGTTTGTTTCTTATTTGTTTTTGTGTTCTGATGTGTAATATGTCTTTGTTAGACTCGGCTGTCTTTGTTTTTGTTCTGTTTTATAACTGTCTTGGTTTTGTTTTATAACTCTATGCTTGCAATGGTATTCTGTTTTGTTCAGTCTTGGTTCTATACTTGTTTTTTTGTTCTGTCTTGGTTCTATACTTGTTGTTCTGGTTATAACTCTGTACTTGTTGTTCTGGTTATAACTATATTCTTGTTGTTGATGGCTTCTAACTCTTTCTGTTTTTTGCAGGGTGATGGTCACAAAAGGTCAGTTTATCGATCATATATAGACAACACATATATTTTAATCTCAGTGATCATATATGACTTACAACTTTCTTTCTTTTGTGCAGGGGCAGATCCCAGTTCGGTGGAAGTGGCTTTGATGTGAAGGTACAACTGAATGCACTCTCTGTTTCACTAATAATCAACTGAATGCACTCTCTGTTTTTTTCCTTTGCAGCATCAGAAGGACGGATGCTACTCAACCTCTGCTCAGGTAAGTTCCCTTTACATTCACTTGATCTGTTTTGCCTTGACTTGTATGTATGTGTATATATGTGTAGCAAGTGTGGCAGAGAAAGAAGTTGATGATGATTCGGAAGTTGATGAGTTTTCAAACATGTTGAGTTTGTGTGTTCTGTTCTGTTTGTTCTGTTTGTGTGTTGAGTTTTCAAACATGTTGATACAATTTGTATGTTGGGTTGTAAAACAGAAAATGATTAATGTTAATACACTTTCATATATGAAACACTTTCAATTCTGTTTGTTCTTTTTAAATCTTTTCATTTTAACCCCACCATTGGAACCAATGGTGGGGTTGGAGTTCTTAAGTTTACTAATTAACATTTTTGTGATTAAAATAATGATTAGAACCCCGATGGACATGCTCTAAACTTCTAGTAGTACAGTGACAAAAAAAACAAAACTTAAAAATAGTATATAATTTCTATTTTGGCCTTTTCGTCGACTACATACCCAAACGCTTATCAAAGCTCTCAACTACATATCCTTGTTTTTGATCGATCTTTCAGTGACAATGAGTAACATAGAACCATCCTCTAGTGAAAATGTACAGGCGGAGACGAAAGCAAATGAAGGAGAAGAAGAAAAGTACGAAGGAGTCAGTGTCAATGATGGGTTTGTTTAGCGCAGCTGATGCACTTGTTTGCTTTCTGATGCTTTTTGGCGGTTTAGGTGCCTGTGTTCATCGTGCTACGCTTCCTCTCTTCTTTGTTTTCTTCGGAAACATGTTAGATTCTCAATCCATATCTTCCAGAGTTTCACAGATTTCTTCATAAACGGCTCCTTCCTCTCTCGCTCTCTCTTCATTAATTGGTCATAAGTTCATAACAATCTGGTGTTTTGTCTTCTTCCAGAATGCATTGTACATGATCTACTTAGGATTGGTCAATTTCGTATCAGCCTGGATTCTTACGTTTCTATCTACATTGATCTGTATCTTTAATATTAAATTCAAGGTTTAGTTTTTCATAGTTTTAATTAGTTGGAATGGTTTTATTTGGTAGGAATTGCTTGTTGGATGCAAACAGTAGAAAGACAAACAGCGAGATTGCGTATCTATTATTTCAAATCTATCTTAGCTAAAGACATTACTTTCTTCGCTAAAGAAGCTAGAGATTTTAGTTTCATTTTCCACATCTCAAGCGATGCGATATTGGTTCAAGATGCTATTGGCGATAAGGTATCCGTTCAGATATATGAATTAATTCTAAGGACGAGACAAAGCAAATGTCACTGATAAAATGTTTTATTTTGTTTCAGACAGGCCATGTTTTTGGTATCTATGTCCATTCATCTCAGGATCTGTCATCGGTTTTGTGTCGGTATGGCAACTAACGTTGCTCACGTTAGGAGTGGTTCCATTCATAGCAATTGCAGGAGGAGGGTAAGCTATCGTTATGTCCACAATCTCAGAGAAGAGTGAATCTGCTTATGGTGATGCAGGAAAAGTCGCAGAGGAGGTTCATTTATAATTAGACTGCGTTTACGTGCGCAAGATGTTTCCACAAAAAAAAAACCTTTTCAGTCTGGTGTTTGTCTTTACCGTACTTAGTTTTTAACACTTAAATTGATATTTATATATTTTAGAGTTAATAAATTTTTCTAAGGTTAAAAATAATTGCTGATCCATGGATTGAGTCCGTTTACATTATGTCCGAATTTGCTTAGTAGGGCGGCCAATAGTGATCCAGTATTTTTTTTATCTCTCCTCCCACGTTATCAGACATGTACGGTATTGTCGTCTCTAGAAACAAACTAAAGTGATTCTCACTTTGCATAACTTTTTTCAATTAGAGTTAATAATTTATACACGTTTTTACTTGTTCAATATTCAACTTTTTCTATCTTATTAAGAAAGAGCATCAAAGAATAAAAAAAAAAATCATATTTAGTCTAAAGTAATTTAATTAAAGTTGTGTTTAACTCGTAATTTAGATTGTTTCTCTTTATTTTTTATTTTCAGTTTTTTGTTTCGTTTTAATTATTTTATGTACCTTTGAACTTGTGTTTCTTTTGTCTAGAAAATAAAAAAGGATCTTTGATCTTTTCTTATCATTAAATTGCGTCATCAAAGAACTCCTGTAACTCCAAACGACCCTTGATCTTAAACATTTCATGTACCTTTGAACTTGGGTTTCTTTTGTTGAAAAAAAAAAAAGATCTTTGATCTTTTTACTTATCATCAAATTGCGTCATCAAAGAACTCGTGCAAGTCCAAACGACCCTTGATCTTTATGCTTATCATCAAATTGCGTCAGACAAATCTTTTTGTTACATCTACAGCTCGTTAGGTCAAGCTGTGCCTAGATTATCCAAGATTGCCAAAGGCAGAGTTGCTACTGCAAATATTATCAAAATTATAGGGAACAAAAATCCTGAAAGTTTTGAGAGATCTGACGAAGGAACAACATTGCAGAACGTATCCGGAAGGATTGATTTTCATAGTGTCTTTCGCATATCCTTCGAGACCAAACATAGTTTTTGAGAATCTTAGTTTCACAATACCTTCAGGCAAATCTTTTGCATTTTTCGGTCCAAGTGGTTCAGGGAAAAGCACAATCATATCAATGGTTCAACGTTTCTATGAACCCAACTCAGGGTTAATTCTCTTAGATGGGAATGATATCAAGAGCTTAAAGCTGAGATGGTTGAGAGAACAGATGGGATTAGTGAGTCAAGAACCAGCGTTATTCGCTACAACCATAGCTTCCAACATTCTTCTCGGTAAAGAAAATGCAATTATGGATCAGATCATAGAAGCTGCTAAAGCAGCCAACGCAGATTCTTTCATTAAATCATTACCTCAAGGTTACAATACTCAGGTAAAGTTTTCTGGAGTTTGCAACAATAATCTTCTCATGTTTGTTAATTTCCTATTAGCCAAACCATTCTAATAGGTTGGAGAAGGAGGAACTCAGCTCTCAGGAGGTCAAAAACAGAGGATTGCAATTGCTAGAGATGTTCTAAGAAATCCAAAGATACTACTTCTAGATGAAGCAACGAGCGCTCTTGATGCTGAATCAGAGAAGATTGTTCAGCAAGAAATTGACAATGTCATGGAAAAAAGAACAACTATTTTTGTTGCACATAGACTATCCACCATTCGAAATGTTGACAAGATTGTTGTACTAAGAGATGGTCAAGTAATGGAAACAGGAAGCCAGTCAGAACTGATATCCAGAGGAGGAGATTACGGACTATGGTTAGTTGTCAAGACACAGAACCTCAAGAAAACTTAAGCTCAGTTATGTCTGTATCTTGTAGATCTGAAGCGAGATCTTTTAGTTCAAAAAGAACTTCAAGCTTCAGGGAAGATGGCGAGAAGACAAATAAAGACTCAAATGAAGAAGATTTAAGCTCATCTTCGATGATATGGGGACTGATAAAGCTAAATGCTCCAGAATGGCCCTATGCATTACTTTGATCAATTGGTGCACTTCTTTCTGCATCATAACCAGCATTATTCTCCATGGGGATTGCTTATGTGTTAACCACGTTTTATTCTCCTTTTCCGAGTCTGATCAAACATGAAGTCGAAAAGGTTGCTATTATTTGCGTCGGACTTGGAATAGTAACAGCTCCTATATATATATGCTTCAACAATATTACTTCTATACACTTATGGGAGAGCGTCTAACTTCTCGGGTTCGCTTATCATTGTTCTCAGGTAAACACCAATAGTTGAGCATCCTTCTTTTGTGATAAACTGTGAGTATTTATATTTTTGCAACAATTACAGCGATTCTGCAAATGAGGTTGGGTGGTTTGATCTGGATGAGAACAACACTGGCTCACTCACTTCAATCTTAGCTGCTGATGCCACTTTTGTGAGGAGTGCTGTAATGTGGTGACTCAAATCTCCAGTTTAGTGAGTTTGGTTCAGTGTACCAGTTCTGGTTATTGAAATTGGCCTTATCTTCTTCAGAAGCCGATCAATTGAAGATTCAAGAGAGTGTGTTTCAACCAATTCTAACTGCATGATGTTTCTGTTGGAGCTGATTCACTCTCAGATTCTCATATATATATTGGTTTTTTTTTGTTTCGGTTACACTTTTTTGTTCTTTTTCTTCTTCCTTGTAATTCCGAAAACACCATTGTTGCAGAGCTTGCTTTGTAACTACGATTGTTGATAGTGAATTGTTGGGTTTAATCCAACTCTAGATGTAAACTAGTTATACCGACTAGTTGAACTGGGTTATAATTTTTGCTTGTCTTGAGTTCTTCTCTCATTCGATTCTAAAGTTCAAGAACACGAGAAATCTAATTCATTGTTCATAGTGTTTACTATAATTGGTATCAGAGCTCAGGCTCTTTCTCTCTCTAGCTATGGTGAAACCTAAATCCAAGACAAAGATCGAGTTGTTCGATGGTAATTCAGACTTCTCACTCTGGAATATTCGAGTTCAAGCTCATCTTAGTATTCTTGGATTGAAGAATGCGATTACCAATTTTTCGTTGACAAAGACAATACCGAGTGATGCAAAACCAGCGAGTAGTGGTGAATCTTCAACAAAAGAAGTTCCCGATCCAAAGAAAATGGAGCAATCAGAGCAAGCTAAGAATCAAATCATCTCTCATGTTGGTGACATAATGTTACGCAAGATCAATCACTGTGAGACAGCTGCTGATATGTGGTCTCTCTTGAATAAATTTTATTTGGAAAAATCTCTTCCAAATCGAGTATATTTGCAGCTGAAGTTCTATTCTTTCAAGATGGATGAATCTAAATCAATTGATGAAAACGTTGATGATGTTTTGAAGATTCTTGCAGAATTGGGAAATCTGGAAATCATTGTACCAGAAGAGGTACAAGCAATTATCTTGATGAATTCTTTGCCTTATGGTTACGATCAATTGAAGCATACTCTGAAATATGGCAACAAGAGTTTATCTCTGCAAGATTTTGTGTTCTCTACAAAATCACTTGAAAGTGAAATGGCAGAACATAAGGCATTAGACAAACGGTCTTCATCAGCTCTTTATACAAGTGAAAGAGGTAGATCCCCATCAAGATCACAAACAGGAAATGGAAATGGAAGACAAGGAAGAAGAAAGAGTCGATCAAAATCAAGATCGAAAATCACCTGCTGGTTCTGTAAGAAAGAGGGACACGCTAAGAATGATTGTTATGCCAGAAAAAGGAAAGCAGAAAGTGAAGAGCAAGGTGAAGCAGGTGTGATTACAGATAGTTTGATTTTTTCAGAAGCTTTAGGAGTAAATGATCAAAAGGTTGATGATGTATGGGTCATAGATTCAGGATGTACATCTCACATGATTGCAAGAAGAGAGTGGTTCTGTAATTTTCAGGAAGGAGACTTAACTACAATTCTCTTGGGTGATAACAGAGTTATCAAGTCTTATGGCATTGGTTCTATCAATGTGAAGTATGTTCTTGATCTCAGAAGGAACCTTATTTCAGCAAGCACATTGGATAGATTGGGCTATGATCATTCAGGCGGAAATGGGAAAGTAAGATACTTCAAAAACAGCAAAACAACATTGTGTGGGAATCTGTTTAATGGTCTGTACATTCTTGATGGACATACAATTAACAATGAAGTCTACAATGTTAAAGATCAAGATAAGAAAACAGCTTTGTGGCACTGTCGTTTGGGTCATTTGAGTGTTAACAACTTGAAGATCCTTGTTCAGAAAGGCTTAATCGACAAGAAAGAAATCAGTGATTAGATTTCTGTGAACACTGTATTATGGGTAAAGCTAAGAAGTTGAGCTTCAATGTTGGTAAACACCAATCAGTTGACGTCCTTAGCTACATTCATACAGACCTTTGGGGTTCACAAAACACCATTCCATCAAAATCAGGTTAGAAATACTTTCTTTCTCTCATTGATGATAAATCAAGGAAAGTCTGGATTTGTTTCCTGAAGTCTAAGGATGAGACGTTTAGCAAGTTTTGTGAATGGAAACAATTGGTTGAAAATCAAGTTGATAAGAAGGTGAAGTGTTTACGATCTGATAATGGCCTTGAATTTTGCAATGTAAATTTTGATGAATATTGCAGGATCCATGGAATTGAAAGACACAGAACGTGTGTGTATACACCGCAGCAAAATGGTGTTGCTAAGAGAATGAATCGTACACTGATGGAAAAGGTAAGATGTTTACTAAATGAATCAGGTCTTGATGAAAGCTTCTGGGCTGAGGGTACTACAACAGCAGCATATATTGTGAATAGATCTCCTTCATCTGCTATTGACCACAATGTGCCAGAAGAGCTCTAGTTGAATCGAAAACCAAGTTATAAACATCTAAGAAAGTTTGGATTTGTGTCTTATGTACTTCATGATCAAGGAAAACTGAAGCCTAGAGCTTTAAAAGGAGTATTCCTTGGATATCCATCAGGTACTAAAGGCTACAAAGTCTGTCTTTTGGAAGAAGAGAAATGTATCACAAGTCGAAATGTTACATTCAATGAGGATTTGTGTTTCAAGGATTTAAAAGTAGAATGAATCAGAAGGTCAAGCTGATTCTGGAAATGCTTACAAACCTCACACAGTAAGTACTTAAGTTAAATTCCACGTTAAAGGAAATAACAGTCAGGGGGGAGTTACAACAATGAGTTCTACATCTGATCAAACAACTGAAGATGTTGAAGGAAATGCAGAAAATATTGCAAGTGAACCTGAAACTAAGTTGTTAGAATATCAACTGGCAAGAGATCGAACAAGAAGAGAAACAAGAGCTCCTAGTAGACTTCAAGACTACATTCAGTTATTGACTGAAAATAGTACTCAGTTTGCAATGGCTTTAGTCATTATCAGTTCAGACGAGCCTCAATGTTATCATGATGCTTTGAAAGACAAGAACTGGGATAAATGGAATAAAGCTATGTTTATAGACCAAAAGATAGGCATGTTATCAGCTGCAGGTGGTTATTCAAAATTAAATCTGGAATTCCGGGTGTTGAACCAGAGAGATTCAAGGCCAGATTAGTTGCAAGAGGTTTTACTCAAAAGGAGGGTATATATTTTCAAGAGATATTTGTTCCGGTAATTAAACATGTCTCAATTTGTATCCTCACGTCCGCAGTTGTCTATAAGGACTTAGAATTGGAGCAAATGGATGTTAAAACCGCTTTCTTGCATGGTGATATAGAAGAAGAGCTTTATATGGAGCAGCCAGAGGGATTTGAATTAACTGAAGGAAATGACAAGGTATGTCTCTTAAAGAAATCTCTATATGGCTTGAAATAGGCTCTGAGGCAATGGATCATATCTTTTGATCGGTTCATGAAAGAAGAAGGTTTTATTCGAAGTGATCAAGATCAATGTGTATATGTGAAAGAGGTGAGTGATGATGAATTCATATATCTCCTCTTATATGTTGATGACATTCTAATAGCAGCAAAAGAAATGAATGTGATCAATGAATTGAAAAGAAGATTGAGTCAAGAGTTTGAGATGAAGGACATGGGAGCTGCTAGTAGAATTCTTGGAATTGACATTACTCGAGACATAATCAAAGGTACTCTGTGTTTAGATCAATCAAAATATCTTGAGAAGGTCCTGCAAAGGTTCAATATGTCAAATGCTAAAGCCTCAAACACGTCAATCAGATCTCATTTTAAGTTTTCTACAGTTAAGGATGAATCTGAGGTTTTATATACAAATTTAACACCATATTCAAGTGCTGTTGGCAGTGTGATGTATGCAATGATAGGTTCTCGAGCTGATCTTGCTTATGGTATATGATTGGTGAGCAGATTTATGAGTAAACCAGGGGAAATTCATTGGGAAGCAATTAAGTGGTTGCTTAGATACATTAAAGGGTCAAAAGATCTGAAGTTGGTTTACACAAAGGAAAAGAATTTCGATATTTGTGGCTACTGTGACTTCGATTTTGCAGGAGATCTTGATAGAAGAATATCAACATCAGGCTATGTTTTTACAGTTGGAGGTAATACAGTCAGTTGGAAATCATCTCTTCAACAGATTGTTGCCTTATCAACCACTGAGGCAAAGTTTGTGGCTCTCACTGAAGCTGTGAAAGAAGCTAAATGGATACAAGGTCTGTTGGAAGTTTCAGTCTTAAAGCAAAAGAAACCAAGATTTAGTGTGACTCTCAATCTGCAATTTTGTCTCTCGAAGAATAATGTTTACCATGAACGTTCAAAGCACATGGTTGTTAAGAGATCATTTCTGAGAGAAGTAATTGAAGATGGTGAGATTGACATTATGAAGATTCACACTTCCAGGAATCCAGCAGACATACTCACTAAATGTTTAGCAGTAAGTAAGTTTGATTCAGCTTTGAAACTATTAAAGCTGATCAAGCTCCAGTGAAGTCTTTGACTTTTTTTTTGCTGGAGGTTCGATCCAAAGAAATGCAATTCACAGGTTTCAGTTTTCGATTTGATTCAAGGGGGAGATTGTAATGTGGTGACTCAAATCTCCGGTTTAGTGAGTTTGGTTAAGTGTACCAATTCCGGTTATTGAAATTGGCCTTATCTTCTTCAGAAGCCGATCAATTGAAGATTCAAGAGAGTGTGTTTCAACCAATTCTAACTGCATGATGTTTCTGTTGGAGCTGCTTCACTCTCGGATTCTCATATATATATTGGGTTTTTTTTTTGTTTCGGTTACACTTTTTTGTTCTTTTTCTTCTTCCTTGTAATCCCGAAAACACCATTGTTGCAGAGCTTGCTTTGTAACTACGATTGCTGATAGTGAATTGTTGGGTTTAATCCAACTCCAGATGTAAACTAGTTATACTAACTAGTTGAACTGGGTTATAATTTTTTGCTTGTCTTGAGTTCTTCTCTCATTTGATTCTAAAGTTCAAGAACACGAGAAATCTAATTCATTGTTCATAGTGTTTACTACAATTGGTATCAAGGCTCAGGTTCTTTCTCTCTCTAGCTATGGTGAAACCTAAATCCAAGACAAAGATCGAGTTGTTTGATGGTAATTCAGACTTCTCACTCTGGAATATTCGAGTTCAAGCTCATCTTGGTATTCTTGGATTGAAGAATGCGATTACCGATTTTTCTTTGACAAAGACAATACCGAGTGATGCAAAACCAGCGAGTAGTGGTGAATCTTCAACAAAAGAAGTTCCCGATCCAGAGAAAATTGAGCAATCAGAGCAAGCTAAGAATCAAATTCATTGTTCATAGTGTTTACTACAAGTGCTCTAGCAGATCGCCTCTGACAATAGTCTGAAACCTATCTCTCACAATTACAACTTTAGTAGTTGCATTCTACTACATCTCGTGTGTTGCAGCTGTCGTAGCGGCTTGTTTCCCTCTTCTCATTGCCGCTTCACTTGCCAAGGTAACTTATAAATCAAAGGCTCTCTTAACTACGTACTAAATTTTGAAACTGAAATCTTGAAACGTTATATCATACAGCAAATATCTTACGCTAGAGCAACTTCATTGGGGCGTGAAGCGATTGCAAATATAAGAACTGTTGATGTGTTTGGTTCTGAAAATTATATCTCGGAATAGTTTACTCGAGCACTAAGCTAACCCACCAAGAGTGCCTTGCTCAGAGGTCATATCTCTGGATTTAGATACAGTTTGTCTCAACTTTTTGCGTCCTTCTCCTACGCACTTGGTCTTTGGTACATCTCAGTTTTCGATCAAGCGAAATGAGACGAATTTTGTGGATAGTGTAAAATCTTTCATGGTACTGCTTGTTAAAGCTTACTCGGTAGCGGAAACAGTTGCTTTGACCCCTGATATTATGAACGCAAGTACTCATGTCACTCTTTTGGGTTATTCTTACATAAAGAGACTCAGATCCCACCAGACCAACCCAACTCAAGATCGGTCTCTTAGATCAAAGGAGGCATAGAGTTTCGAAATGGAAGCTTTGCGTATACCACAAGACCCGAAATAGCTATTTTTCAAAATCTAATCCTGGGAGTTTCAGCCGAGGAAAATCTTGCAGTGTGGGACCTAGTGGTTAGGGAAAGAGCACGGTGATCAGACTAATCATGAGATTCTACGATCCGCGTGGAAATATTTGTATCCATGGGCAGGATATTAAAACCTTTACACCTACTTAGCTTGCGCAAGAAGATATTGGTAGTCAAGCAAGAACCACCTCTATTTTTAACATTCGTATATGAAAACATCAAGTATGGAAACGAGCACGCGTCCGAGGCAGAGATCATGGAAGCTGCAAGAGACGCGAACACGCACTAGTTCATAGTCAAGATGGAAGAAAGTTACAAAATGCATGTGGGTGATAAGGAAGTGCAGTTATCAGGTGCTCGGTTACAAAGAGTGGCTATAGCAAGGGCGGTTTTGAAGGATCCTTCAGTGCTTCTGCTTGATGAGGCAACGAGTGCTTTGGACACAAGCTCGGAGAACCTAGTGCAAATGGCACTAGACAAGCTGATGAAGAGACGAACCACAGTGATTGTGGCTCATAGGCTTTCGACCATAAGAAAAGCAGACATGATCGTTGTCTTGCATAAAGGAAGAATAGTGGAGAAGGGAAGTCACAGAAACATCTTTAAAAAGGAAATTAAAGATAAGTAAAGGCTCAAAGAGATTTCTAGATAGAACTAAGATTAATGGAAAGCCTCTATTAGAAATAAGGAAATTGTAAGAGTTATTAAAGGATTGTATAACTCTATATATATTTGTGAAATCAAGTTTGTGATTTCACAAGAGAGAACATTAAAAACTTTTAATTGGTTAGTTTTGAGTTAAATCTCTAATTAATACAAAGAGAGTTATTCTTTGTGAAGTTAAGTGTATTCCTATATATATTTTATTTGGTAATAAACAAAGAGATCTCGTGCCATGGGAGTCGACATGAAACAAACCAAGAAAGATCAATTTCCATCACATGTGGTGTGTCTGATGTTAAACACAACATATTACATAGTTTGGTCGAGGAGGATGAAAGTGCTTCTTCAAGTGCACAAGGTTTGTGACACAATTGAGTCATGTTCAAGTGTAGAAGAGAAGAATCACTTGGCCACAACTTTCAGTTCCAATCGATACCAGAAAGTTTGATACTTCAAGTCGGAGAACAAGACTCACTAAAGGGGATATGGGAAGCCATAAAGATGAGAAATCTTGGAGCAGAGAGAGTAGGAGAAGCAAGACTCCAAACCCTCATGTCGAAATTTGATAGAATGAGAATAAAAGATTCAGAAAATATTGATGCTTTTTCTGGAAAGATGTCGAATACTGCATCAAAATCAGCTATTTTAAGTCAATTGATTGAGGAGTCGAAATTAGTGGGAAAATTTCTAAATGGATTACCAAGAAACATATACATTCACATCATAGCATCAATTGAACAAGTATTAGATTTGAACAAATCTTGTTTTAAAGACATCATGGGAAGGCTTAAAGCATATGAGGAGAGAATCATTGATGAAGAGAGTAATGATACTCAAAATAATTTGCAATAGTGTGCTTTTGGTGGAGGTTCTAACACATGAGATATGAGCAAACAGAAGAAAGATAGATCGAATATAGTATGCTTTCAGTGTGACAAGAAAGGTCTTTTCTCCTCTGTTTGACCTGAAATAAAGAAAAGATGGAGGAGATGAACAAAGTAGAAGAAGGTGGATCTGAAAAAGAGGAAGCAGATGAGTCTCTCTATATGCACGAGATCATATTCCTCAATGAAGATAAAGTAATGCCAATGAAATATCAAAGCGAGAAAAAGGAAGACGAACTATGGTATATAGACAATGGTGCAAGCCACCACATGACATGAGATAAGTATTTCTTCTTAGAGTTAAACACAAAAATATAAGAGAAATTTAAATTTGGTGATGGCTTGTGTGTTAATATTGAGGGAAATGGGTCGATACTTTCTCAAGGAAAGAACGGAGAACATAAACTTATGAAAGACATTTATTACATTCTTGATCTCAAGAGCAACATTATGAGTTTAGGACAATCCATCAAGTTGGATGTGAGGTAGTAATGAAACAAGACTACTTGACATTATACGATCCAAGTGGAAGATTGTTAGTAAAAGTAAGAAGATCTCCGAATAGACTATACAAAATTCAGCTCCAGATTGGAAAATATGTTTGTCTCCATACAAAGATCGATGAAAAATCTTGAAAGTGGCATGCTCGACTCAGACACTTATGCTTCAACACTATTATGTCAATGTCAAAACACAAGATAGTTCACGGCATGCCAAATATTGAAGGAGAGAATCAGATGTGTGAATCTTGTTTAGTTGGAAAGCAAACTCGACATAGTTTCCCAAAGGCAACTCAGTTTCGATATTCATGAGTTCTAGAGCTTCTTCATGCAGATCTCTGTGGACCAATCATGCCACCGACTCCAACACATTATAAATACATCTGTGTGATCATTGATGATCACTCGAAATACATGTGGTCAATCTTACTAAAGGAGAAGAATGAAGCTTTTGAAAGATTCAAAGATTTCAAAGTTTTAGTAGAAAATTATTTGGAGAAATCAATCATGTGCTCAAGAACTGAAAGAGGTGGAGAATTCACATCGAATATTTTTTTGAAAAGAATGGAATCAATCTAACAGCTCTATATACACATCTACAAAACAGTATAGTGGAACGACGAAATTGCACACTAATGGATATAACTAGGAGCATCATCAAAGCAATGTATCTTTGGGGTGAAGGTGTTAGACATTCAACGTAGTTGATCAATCATGTACCCACAAGAGCTTTTTATAAACAAACTCCATACGAATGTCCAAGAAACAAGAAGCCAAGCATCATATATTTGGGAGTTTTTTGGCTTTCTTGCTTATGCAAAAGTCGAAACAACACAATTCAAGAAGCTTGATGACCGTTCTCAATCACTAGTACATCTTGGGATAGATCCTGGATCATAAGCTTATAGACTTTACAATACAACAATAAAAAGAATCGTTGTAAGTAGAGATGTTACTTTTGATGAAAAAACAGTTTGGAATTGAAATGAAGCACAAGAAGAAAACACAAACGATCCAGAGATGTTTAAAATGACATGGGGAGAAATACGTGATGATGGATTTAGTCTGTTTGTTGCTGGAAATCATCAAGAGAATGATGACTTTGATAATGAAAGTAATATCTCACAAGACACAGAGGAAGATGCTGAAATAGAGGAAGAACAATTCAATCAAACACCAATGGAAGAAGTTCAACACGTCAGGTACAACCTCCAATGTACCTCAATGACTATGTTCTTATGGCTGATATAGAGTGTGAATGGCTTCTTCTGTTACTCAATGATGAACCAATAAGTTATCAAGAAGCAAAGGAATATGTTGAGTGGATTAACACATGCTTAGAAGAGACAAGTCAATCAACAAAAATAGAACTTGGAATTTAGTTGATAAACCATATAGTATTAAGTTTATTGGATTGAAGTGGATACTCAAGATAAAGAGAAATGCTGATGGTTCTATAAATAAGAATAAGGCTCGTCTTGTTGCTAAAGGGTATTCACAACAATCAGGGACTGATTTTGATGAATTTTTTGCTCCGGTTACTCACATAGAAACCATAAGACTACTCGTAGGGTTAGCTGCTTCAAACAGTTGGGAAGTTATGTGAAGACAATGTTTTGACACGGTGAATTAAACGAAGAAGTGTATGTGTGTCAGCCCGAAGGATTTGAAAAGAAGGCGAAGAACATAAGGTTTTCAAACTTTCTAAGGCTCTTTATGGTTTACGACAAGCTCCTCGAGCATGGAACACGAAACTCGATCAGACTTTGAAGAGCCTAAGCTTTCAACGATGCTCGAAAAAGAGCTTTGTGTACCGTAAAGAAGAAGGATCAGATCTGCTTGTTGTTGCAATATATGTAGATGACCTTTTTGTTACAAGAAATACAATGAGAATCATTAACGAATTCAAGACAGAAATGTTCACAAAGTTCAAAATGTCTGATCTCGGAAGACTTACTTACTTTCTAGGTATCGAAGTTCATCAAACTGAAAATGGAATTGAGATAAAGCAAGAAGCCTATAAGATTCTAAAAGAAGCTGGTCTTGAAAACTGTAATCCAACTCATGTACCAATGGAGTTTGGTTTGAATTTGTTGAAATAAAAAGAAGCTAGAGATTGATGCCACATTGTATCGGAGGCAAATTGGATGCTTAAGGTATCTCTTGAATACAAAACCAGTCTTGCTTCTTCAATTGGAGTTACAAGTACATATATGCAGAAACCGAGAGTATCACATGGCATAGCTCTAAATAAAATTCTGAGATACTTGCAAGGAACAATTGGTTATGGACTCAAGTTTAAAAGAGGAGGTTCAAAGGAAATTGTTGGATACAATGACAACAACCATAACATAGACATTGATGATGGAAGGAGCACAACCGTACATATATTTTACCTTGGAGAAACACCAATCACATGGTGTTCTAAGAAATAAAACACACTGGCCTTGTCATCATGTGAAGCTGAATTTATAGCTGCTACCAAAGCTTCAAAACAAGTTATTTGGCTCGGAGATTTGATGAATGAGATCATAGGTAAGGAGATCATGAAGATAATCATTCGAATAGACAACAAGTCTGCAATTGAGTTCACTAAGAATCTAGTTTTCCATGGTCGCAGTAAACACATACATAAGCGATACCATTCCATCAGGGAATGTATCGAAAACGATCAAATAAGTGTTGAACATGTAATAGGAGAAGAACAATGTGCAGACATATTAATAAAAACTTTGAAAAAATCAAGTTCAAGCAAATGAAAAGTCTAGTAAGAGTTCAAGAAATTTCGAAGAAAGATTTGAAGTTTAAGGGGGTGAATGTTGAATAAGTTTCAATAGCTTGCATGCTAAAACATCTTTAAAAAGGAATTAAAGATAAGTAAAAGGCTCAAAAAGGTTTCTAGATACAACTAAGATTAGTGGAAAGCTTCTATTATAAATAAGGAAATTGTAAGAGTTATCAAAAGATTGTATAACTCTATATATACTTAAGAAATCGAGTTTGTGATTTCACAACTAATTGGTTAGTTTTGAGTTAAATTTCTAATCAATATTCAAATATAAAGAGAGTTATTCTTTGTGAAGTTAAGTGTGTTCTTATATACTTTAACATGATGGGTTTTTATAAGCAATTAACGAGTCTTTAAGAACTGGTGTGACCTAAGATCGCCAAAGATTATCTTTGCTCTTAACTTTCCAAACATTATTTTAGTATTAATGTAAAACAAAGAAACAATATATTTTTGTTGGTCAAAGAAACAATTTATGTGAAGATTGAAAACGTTAATCCGCACACACAACCATGTAAATACACGAAAACTCAAAAAATAGATTTATTTAAATAGATTTTTTTCTTACAAAAGTTTTTCATTTTGTTGAAAATTACTTTTCTAAAATCTAACGTAATCTAGATTTCTAAAATTCCCTTTCACAAACTCTAAAATCTGAGTTACAATGACAAAACTCTTTTTATATTTTCGCTCTAACCTAGGTCTTCAACTCTTGATCACATCCAATAAAAGATTTAGTCTTATTCAATGATTTTTGTTTTTAATTCAAAATCATTTTAGAGTAGATATTCTAATGATGTAGAGATTATTCACCAAATCTTCACATTTTATTGATTCTCTCTTAATTGCTTGATTCTCTCTTAATTCTAAAATCCACAATCAAACCAACATAGGAAAGTCCAGGTACCACATATCCTAGACATACTTTTGGGCATGCAAGTTAAATTTTATGCTTTGTACCAAGATAATCAACCTCCTTTTGCTGGTTTCATAATTTAATACTTTACCCAAGTTACCAACTAAAGTATCATGCAGGAAAAAAGACTTGAACTTTGGATCAAAAGTCACTCTCTAAAGCTTATTGCAAAAGGTATAAGTACAAGTCATAATAGTAACGCAATAAAATGGTAAGTCAAATTGTTCCGAAGTCTCGTCTAGAACTATAATAAATGAATCTTCCAACCTAATCACCATCTATGGGAATTCTATACGTTTGGTACTGAGAAGTACCGTAAATTGTTTTCTCATGTCTAACTATTTAATAGCTACATGCATTGAGAGATCATGTGGAGTAGATCTCTAATAAATTCTTCTACCAAATAACTAACCAAGCCTTAAATCATTCCCACGAAAACCGAGAACTCCAATCCACATTTTTTTCTCGGGAATTGGACAGTCTCGTTGACATATTTTTTACTTTAATAGTATTGGAGAATCTTCATGTAAACAAAACCCTTTTTTAAATAAGATAGAAAACTATTATGTCCCCCCCCCCCCCCCCCCCCCCCCCCCCCCCCCCCCCAAACGTAGTAAAAAAAAGTGTTTATGGTAAGTTGTTGGATATAATATATATATATATATATATATATATACAAATTTTAATCTTATTGGAAATAACCGAGATTGAGATTAAAGGCTAAAACAATAATTCATTACTTCAGTTTTAGATAACCAAACGAGGAATACGGTAAAAAATACAAAGTGATACATAGAAGAGTACGGGGCTTCTTCTTCTTCGGTTTTGCTCTTGAGATTGTCTTCTTCATTCTCTTGGTTTTTGATTTTCTTTACAATCATCTTAGTCATTTAACCCAGAATCCTTGTAATCAATTGGATTCGGGAACAACGTAGTAAACTCTTACTCGAACAAATTCTGTAAGAAGCAAAGTGGTGGTGGGAATTGTTCGTTTAAGTTAAGAAAAAATCTTCTTCGCCTCCATTCAAGATTTCTGCTCTTCATCTTACTTTTCTCCTCCCGAGCTCACATAGACGTTCTATTGTGAACTCAAAATCGGTGTTGTTCTTCGCAGTATCCAACTATCGAGCTAACAATCTTAAACGAACAATCATCTCTTCAAAGATACACCTGAAATGGTGAGACTCGGGGCTGTTCTGGATCTTTCAAAGCTTCAACCACTCACGGGACTGAACTATCGAAGATGGTCAGAAGAACTCATGTTCTTCTTCCAAGAAATAGGTATCGACTACATTCTTGTAGGTGAAATCGACACTTCAGTTGAAATTGGGGCTATAGATTCTACTGAATCAAAAACCATAAAAGAAAGAAAATAAGGGAGCTTTCAGGATAACAATCAGAGCTGCAGAGGTCATATTCTTTGTCATCTGTCAGAAAGATTATTCGACATTTATGTCAATTTGAATCAGCCAGAGAAATTTGGGAGAATCTAAAGAAAAATACGGTGTAGAAGATGAAGGTAAGAAGCAGTATGTAACTCGAGATGGACCTCGTTTTTCATGAAAGATGATCACCCCATTCTCGACCAACTTCACGACTATGAAGCAATAATCTCAAATATTCAAGCAGAAGGAATGGTGATCGATGACAATCTCGCGGCTCTGGTTCTTATTGACAAATTACCATCATCTTGGAGCGAATACAGATCAAAGCTGAAACACGAGAAGAAGAGGATGACTCTCGATGAATTGATCTCAGACATCATGATTGAGGACGCCAATCGGTTGTTTCAAGGTAAGCCATTTGAAACCAAATATACCAATGAAAATGCTAATTTGGTTGAAGGATCTTCTGGTAAAGGGAACTACAAGAAGAAAAACAACAAGAAACAGAAGAAAAACGGTCAAACCCACTCAATGGAGTTCAAACAAAAGATAAAGTGTTGGAATTGCAATCAAGAGGGTCACAAGAAGCAAGACTGCAAACTTCCAATCAAGCCAAGAAATGACAAAGAAGAAGCCAAGGCTCTTCTTGCAGAAACCATAATTGCCACAGTGACATAAGTGAATGCCACAACTCATAAGACTGAATGGATTATCGACTTAGGTGCCCAAGGCATATCTGCAACCAAAGATCATTCTTCAAGAACCTTGATGAATCATGCTGTGAGAACGTCTTCCTTGGCGATGCAAGTGCTGTAAAGGTAACTGGTATAGGTGAAGTAGATCTAAGTCTCTCTTTTGGAAAAACTTTAACTCTGACTAAGGTGATGTTAGTTCCAAACATGCGTAGGAACTTGATCTCTACTGGATTGTTAATGCTAGCTGGAATTAAGCAAACAATAGATGCAGGAAAGATTGTTTTTAACTAAAAATGGAGAGTATGTAGGAAAAGCTTTCTATATTGGTAATTTGTTTGTAATTGAAACCGGGAACATGAATAAAGATGATTCTTTTGCTTACTTGTCGTGTGATTTTGTATCTTGGCATGGTAGATTAGGCCATCTAAACTCAAATTCTATGAAATGACTTGGTAGATTTGGTTTAATTTGTGTCAAAAATGGAATGAATCTACCAAAGTGTGAAACATGTGTTGAAGCTAAGCACAGTAGAAAACCATTTAGCAATCATGTATTAAGATCTTCGAATCTCCTTGATTTGATACACATTGGCATTGAATATTTTAAAAATGACACTAACAGAGGTGGAAAATCATATTACATAACTTTCATAGATGATTTTTCAAAATATGCTTATGTATATTTATTAAGATCTAAAGATGGAGCATTTGACGTGTTTGTTCAATATAAGACAGAAGTTGAGAAGCAACTTGACAAGAAGATTAAAAGATTGAGATCAGATTGTGGAAGTGAGTACACTTCAGATAAGTTCAATTCTTTTTGTCTTAGTGAAAGGATAATACATGAGTTGTCAGCTCCCTACACCCCTCAGCAAAATGGTATTGCTAAGAGAAATAATAGAACCTTAAAGAACATGATGAACTTAATGCTTCTAGGTTCAGGTCTTAGTAGTCAATTGTGGGGGAAGCAGTCTTGTGTGCCTGCTATATACTGAATAGAGTACCCCACAAAGGTATCAATGTAACTCCTCATGAAATCTTGAAGGGACACCCTCCGAACCTGAAGTATTTTAGAGTGTGGGGGTACTTGGCCAAGGTAGGACTTCCAGATTTCAAGAGGAGCAATATAGGTACAAAAACCATAGACTCTGTCTTCATGGGTTATGCACAGAATAGTGCCGCTTATAGATGCTTGGTATTTGACAGTAAAACTCACTCTTTAGGACAAGTTATTGAATCTAGAGACGTGGAGTTCTTCGAACACTCATTTCCTTTTAAGAGTTCTTTGACTGCTTCTCATGTTTCTAATCCTGTGAAAAATAGAATCACTGAAGTGGAGTCAGAAACATTAGAACCAAGGAGGAGCAAACGTAGCAGAACTGAAGCAAGTTTTGGACCAGACTTCATCACCACCTTTCTTACAGAACATGAAGAACTGAGTGAAGAATTTGTCTACACCTTCTTGATAGAGGAGGATCCAAAATCTTATTTTGCTGACATGAAAACAATAGATGTCATGTTCTGGAAAGAGGCTTTAAATAGCGAATATGAATCTATTATTTCTAACCATGCCTGGGAACTTGTAGATCTGCTAAGCGGATGCAGAGCTATGAGGTGCAAGTGGATCCTTAAAAAGAAGCTCAAGTCGGATGTCACCATTAACAAATTCAAGGCCAGACTGGTGGCTCAAGGATACTCACAAAAACAGGGAGTTGATTACTTTGATACATATTCTCCTGTATCTAAGATAGCTTCTATTAGGTTGTTATTTGATGTAGCTGCTTTTCATAAGCTAATAGTTCACCAAATGGATGTTAAAACAACATTTTTAAATGGTGATCTTAATGAGGAGATTTATATGTATCAACCAGAAGGCTTTATCGTAGAGGGTCTAGAGAACAAAGTGTGTAGGTTAAAGAAATCGTTATATGGTCTTAAGCAAGCTCCCAAACAATGGTTTAAAAAATTTAGCTTAACATTGTTGGAAAATGACTTCTTACCTAACTCGGGAGACACTTGTATATTCAGTAAGAAAGTAGACAAATAATACATTATCATATGTATATATGTTGATGATATGTTATTCTTAGGTACATCACTGGAGGTGGTGAATGACACTAAAGCAATGCTGAGCTCAAGGTTCTCAATGAAATACCTGAATGAAGTGGATGTCATACTCGGAATTAAGGTATGCAAGCTGACTGATGGCTTCGCTTTGTGTCAATCACACTAAATAGAAAAGGTGCTAACCAGGTTTGGATTCTGGAATGAAAAACCGGCAAGAACATCTTATATTCCTGCAGCCTAGAAGGTTACTGTGATGCAAACTGGGTAACTGATCATGATGAAATAAACTTGACAAGTGGGTATGTATTCACAATGACAGGAGATGCTATCTCACGGAAGTCAAGCAAGTAGACGTGTACAGCCCGCTCAACCATGGAGTTAGAGCTGGTCGCAATGGAACTGGCAGGCCAAGAGCTGAATGGTTGAGAAACATACTTTCTGATCTCCCTATACATGATACAATGTGTTCTTCAGTCTCATTGAGATGTGATTCCCAAGCAGGTTTACCAGTAGCTATGAACAAGCTGTACAATGGAAAGAAGAGACACATAAGACTGAGACATAAGGTCATAAGAGGACTCCTAGAGACAGGGATCTTGTCACTGGATTATGTCAGGTCAGCAAAAAACATTGCCGACCCATTCACTAAAGGCTTGTTTGGAAGATTGGTTCTGGAAACAGCTAAAGAAATGGGTCTACAATGAGTCTAGGTTATGACCTCTTTGAGAACCACACCATCATGTCTCATTAAGTTGAAATACTTGGTTCAAAAGGTTCAAACTCTACAAAGGGCTCGAGTAACTGGTTAAAGACTGAAGCAAACACAAAAGAGTATACAACTCTGCAAATGGATCTGAGTAAGGAAGATTGATCTTGAAGACTAAACCTTCTCGTAAGGTATTAGTAGATTAATGTAGCACTTAACAGATGTATACATAGTTCAATGAACTTGATTTGCAAATGTCTAAGAGACACATTGATTCAAGTCTTTGTACATCAATAGATTTGGAAGGAAAAATTATGGAAACAAGTGGGGGATTGTTATATATATATATATATATATATATGTAAATTGTTTACAAATTTTAGTCTTAAAGCGGAAATAACCGGGATTGAGATTAAAGGCTAAACCAACAATTCATTACTTTGGTTCTAGATAACCAAAAGGGGAATACTGTGTAAAATACAGAGTGATAGATAGAAGAGTACGGGGCTTCTTCTTCTTCGGTTTAACTCTTGAGATTGTCTTCTTCACTCTCTTGGTTTCTGATTTTCTTTTCAATCATCTTAGTCATTTAACCCAAAATCCTTGCAATCAATTGGATTCGGGAACAACGGAGTAGACTCTTACTCGAACAAATTCCGTAAGAAGCAAAGTGGCGGTGGGAATTGTTCGTTTAAGTTCAGAAGAAATCTTCTTCGCCTCCGTTCAAGATTTTCGTTCTTCATCTTACTTTTCTCCTCCTGAGCTCACAGAGATGTTTTATTGTGAACTCAAGATCGGTGTTGTTCTTCGCAGTATCCAACTATCAAGCTAACATAAGTGATTGAATGTGACTGCTCTCTTCTCCATCCACATTCGTTTCTAAATAGTTGTGTAAGATAACTGATGTCTTCATCCACATTCGATTCTAGATAGTCGTGTTTATTTTACGTGATATTATTAAGGGTTTGAGAAATTGACTATGAATTGAGATTTGTCAATCCAACGATAGAAAAAAATAATGTAGTAGAAAGAACAAACCCTTCATCAGATTAAAATGTCGCCATAAGCCTTGTTTGGTTTGTCTCCTACCTAATAGCCTGAATCATCTGACCTTGCTCTTCAGTTAATGCTGAGCACACGTTGTCCCCCTTTTTCCGCCAAATTAGGTTGGTGCTAGTAAAGAGAAGGAGAAGTCAAAAACGTCCTTAGAAGACATTTCATAATCGAAGAATGGCTTCTCGTTGGCAAATGTCGAAGAGACAATTGATAATAAATTAGTAACAGATAAATTAGTAACAGATATCATTCGATCGGAGCGTCGTGTCTGAATAAGGCTCTCTCTTTCGATGACTTGTCAGGAATTTTGGTATATTCATATAGTGGAAGAGTGTTTTATATTCAATGTAATTCTCCCACGAAAATCATTTATAGTAAAAGCTTAAAAGTTATTTTCCTTGGCACACCTCACCCATATTTTGCTTCTCATTTATCTTATAAAAGATATTTTCTTAATGATAAAGTACACGCAACTTAAACTTCAATGTTTAATGTGTAAATAATTGACCAAGCTTTTTTCAATATGTTTTTTATGGTCGAAAGCTTTTTTTAATAGGTTAGTTTATATGATTCAGCTGATATTTTTAGAATTAGAAGTTAGACTGTTTTCTATCATATATGTGGGGGTATGCCTAAAAAAAGATAGAATGACTATTTGTCTTAAGCCACACACAAAATATCAATTTAGAAGACTACAGTTTTTTCAAATTAAAAAGAAATTATGCTTATATTTTTTCTATGACTATTCCTTTTTAATCAACTAATGTTGTATAGTTTAGTTTATTTTTGTACACACTATTTTTTTTTCTTTACAATTAAACATCAATTTTATTACTTTATGTCTCTTATTTCATATACCTTTTGTGGTAAACTTTTAAACACAATCTTTAACAACTATAATTAACATAAGTTTTAAACTACACAAACAAAAAGAAAGTTAGTTGATAACAAAATATTTATTTTGAAATTAACTTGTCTTTATAAATTTAGATTTTGGTCATTTTATTCTCATATTTTCTAAATTTTTAGAAAAAGCTTAAATATTTGTAAATATGTTCAATATTCACTCATTGGTTTTATCAATAAGAAAAGCCAAAAAATATATTTATACAAAAAATCTAAGCATTTCCAGAGAGTTTTTAATTCATATTTCTTTCACTTGTGTTGTCTTTCATAAATATGTTTAATTCTTTTTTTAAGAAAATGATTGTCTTTCGAAAGTTTGATTATATAAGTGTGATGAATAATAGAAATCAAATTGTAAATTGGAATTTTTTTCATTAATATAATTGTGTATACTTTATATATATAGATATATATATATATATCATTATTTTAACAAAAAACACCTTTTTTGTAAGCCATATTATTTTGTTCGCTCTAAATTCTTAATTGACCGAATACGGGAAATTAAATAGGAGTTTTAGAAAATCAGTTTTTAAAATTTGATTATAACAGGGTTTTATCATTAAGTTTTTGAAAAAATGTGCAAATAATTGATACAGTAATGCTAATAAATCACATGCTTCTTATTATAAGAAAATAATAAGTCCTAAGTGTAAATGAGGTATAATTGAGATAAAAAGAAATCAATAAATGCCATGAGAGTGGATCCGATGGTGGAAGTTGCAAGCATACATAATAGTAAATGATGTGTAGTGGACCTAAAAACACTACGGCGAGACTAATTAAACAGGCCACGCAGGTACTGGTTCTTATATAGTTATATGTAAGGGTAATTCCCATTTTACCCTTTTTCCACTCACTACGCTCATCAAAACTCTCAACTACATATCCTTGTTTTGATCGATCTTTTCAGTGACAATGAGTACCATAGAACCATCCTCTAGTGACGTACAAGCGGAGACCAAAGCAAAGCAGGAGAAGAAGAAATCTATGAAGGAGTCAGTTTCATTGATGGGTTTGTTTAGTGCAGCTGATAAACTTGATTGCTTTCTCATGTTCCTTGGCGGTTTAGGGACATGCATTCATGGCGGTACGCTTCCGCTCTTCTTCGTTTTCTTCGGAGAAATGTTAGATTCTCTTGGGAATCTTTCTACAGATTCTAAAGCCATATCTTTCCGAGTTTCACAGGTTTTTTTCAGAAACGGCTTTTCTCTTTCCCTTTCTTGATATTGGTCATAAGTTCATAACAATACAGTATTTTTTCTTTTCCAGAATGCTCTATACTTGGTCTACTTAGGATTGGTCAATCTGGTATCAGCCTGGATCGGTACTTTTCTATCTACATTCATCTGTTTTATAATGTTTTCATGGCTTTAATTAGTTGAATGGATTAATGGCAGGAGTTGCTTGTTGGATGCAAACAGGAGAAAGACAAACAGCGAGATTGCGTATCAATTATCTCAAATCAATCTTAGCAAAAGACATTACTTTCTTCGATACAGAAGCTAGAGATTCAAAGTTCATTTTCCACATCTCAAGCGACGCGATCTTGGTTCAAGATGCAATTGGCGATAAGGTATCCTTTCTAATATATGAAATTATTCTAAGGAAGAGACAAAACAAATCTGATAAAACGTTTTGTTTTGTTTTGTTTTGTTTTGTTTTGTTTCAGACAGGCCATGTTTTGCGGTACCTATGTCAGTTCATTGCCGGATTTGTCATCGGTTTTCTGTCCGTATGGCAACTAACGTTGCTCACATTAGGAGTGGTTCCATTAATAGCAATTTCAGGTGGAGGGTATGCTATAGTCATGTCAACAATCTCAGAGAAGAGCGAAGCTGCTTATGCTGATGCAGGAAATGTCGCAGAAGAGGTTTGTTTTAGAAAACCTAATATCTGCCTTTACGTGTGAAATAAGTTTTCACAAAAGAAAAATGTTGCAAAAAAAAAAACACTTATCAGTTTAAACAAAAATATTTTTGCAAAATGTAAAGGCTCTTTGGTGTTTGTGATTAAACATTTTTTAGAAATATAAGGGTTCGTAACACTTGAGTTGATCCTAACATAATCCACTATGTTACTTCAGGTCATATCACAAGTGAGAACAGTGTACGCATTTGTGGGTGAAGAGAAAGCTGTAAAATCTTACTCAAATTCTCTCGATAAAGCTCTAAAGCTCAGTAAAAGAAGCGGTCTGGCTAAAGGCTTGGGGGTTGGATTAACATATAGCCTCTTGTTTTGTGCTTGGGCTTTGCTTTTTTGGTATGCAAGTCTTCTTGTACGCCATGGAAAAACCAATGGCGCCAAAGCTTTCACAACGATCCTTAATGTAATTTACAGTGGATTGTAAGTCCAAACATATCCTTGTCCTTTTGCATATGAAATCAAATTGTTTCATACAAATCATTTTATTACATTTTGCAGTGCCCTAGGTCAAGCCGCGCCTAGCTTATCCGCGATTGCCAAAGGAAGAGTTGCTGCTGCAAATATTTTAAGAATGATAGGGAACAAAAATCCTCCTGAAACTTCTGAGGGATTGGACAAGGGAACGACATTTCAAAACGTAGATGGGAGGATTGAGTTTCATCAAGTGTCTTTCGCATATCCATCTAGACCAAACATAGTTTTTGATAGTCTTAGTTTCACAATACCTTCAGGCAAGACTTTTGCATTTGTCGGTCCAAGCGGTTCAGGGAAAAGCACAGTCATATCAATGGTTCAACGTTTTTATGAACCCAACTCAGGGCAAATTCTTTTAGATGGGACTGATATCAAGAGCCTAAAGCTGAGATGGTTGAGAGAACAGATGGGATTAGTGAGTCAAGAACCAGCGTTATTCGCTACAACCATAGCTTCCAACATTCTTCTCGGTAAAGAAAATGCAAATATGGATCAGATTATAGAAGCTGCTAAAGCAGCAAATGCAGATTCTTTCATTAAATCATTGCCGCAAGGTTACAATACTCAGGTAATGTACCTGAATTTGTAATTATCATTTTATCATTTTTCTTAATTTCTTATTTGTCAAACCATTCTAATAGGTTGGAGAAGGAGGAACTCAGCTCTCAGGAGGTCAAAAACAGAGGATTGCAATTGCTAGAGCTGTTCTAAGAAATCCAAAGATACTACTTCTAGATGAAGCAACGAGCGCTCTTGATGCTGAATCAGAGAAGATTGTTCAGCAAGCACTTGACGATGTCATGGAAAAAAGAACAACTATTTTTGTTGCACACAGACTATCTACCATTCGAAATGTTGACAATATTGTTGTACTGAGAGATGGTCAGGTTATGGAAACAGGAAGCCACTCAGAACTGGTATCCAAAGGAGGAGATTACACGACTTTGGTTAATTGCCAAGACACAGAACCTCAAGAAAACTCGAGATCAGTTATGTCTGAATCTTGTAGATCTCAAGCTGGATCTTTCAGTTCAAGAACAGTTTTTAGTTCAAGGACTTCAAGTTTCAGGGAAAATGACGAGAAGACAGAAAAATATTCTAATGAAGAAGATTTAAGCTCATCTTCAATGATATGGGAACTGATAAAGCTAAATGCTCCAGAATGGCCCTATGCATTACTTGGCTCAATTGGTGCAGTTCTTGCTGGATCACAACCAGCATTGTTCTCGATGGGGATTGCTTATGTGTTGACCACGTTTTATTCGCCGTTTCCTAGTCTGATCAAACGTGAAGTCGAAAAGGTCGTTATTGTCTATGTTGGAGTTGGGATTATAACAGCTCCTATATATCTGCTTCAACATTACTTCTATACACTTATGGGAGAGCGGCTTACTTCTCGGGTTCGCTTATCATTGTTCTCAGGTATACACAAACAATTTAACATCCTTCTGCTGTGATCAACTCTGATTCTTTGAAATGTTAATTTATATCAATATTCGCAGCGATTCTTTCGAATGAAATTGGGTGGTTTGATCTGGATGAGAACAACACTGGCTCACTCACTTCAATCTTAGCTGCTGATGCAACTTTGGTGAGGAGTGCTCTAGCGGATCGCCTCTCGACAATAGTCCAAAACCTGTCTCTTACAATCACAGCATTAGCACTTGCATTTTACTACAGTTGGCGTGTTGCAGGTGTTGTAACGGCTTGTTTCCCTCTTCTTATTGCCGCTTCACTTACAGAGGTAACTTAACATTAATGAATCTCTAATTACATACTGAATTATAAAACTGAAACCTTGAACTGTTATATCATGCAGCAACTGTTTCTAAAAGGCTTTGGAGGAGATTACACAAGGGCTTACGCTAGAGCAACTTCATTGGCGCGTGAAGCAGTTGCAAATATAAGAACTGTGGCTGCGTTTGGTGCTGAAAAGCAAATCTCAAAACAGTTTACTCATGAGCTAAGCAAACCTACCAAAAATTCCTTACTTAGAGGTCATATCTCTGGATTTGGATACGGTTTGTCTCAATGCCTCGCGTACTGCTCCTACGCACTTGGACTTTGGTACATCTCAGTTTTGATGAAGCGCAATGAGGCGAATTTTGCGGATAGTATAAAAGCTTTCATGGTATTGCTTGTCACAGCTTACTCGGTAGCGGAAACAGTTGCTTTGACCCCCGATATCGTGAAGGGCACGCAAGTACTAAGGTCTGTGTTTAGGGTTTTACAAAGAGAGACTCAGATCTCTCCAGACCAACCTAACTCAAGATCGGACACTCAGATCAAAGGAGACATAGAGTTTCGAAACGTGAGCTTTGTGTATCCCACGAGACCCGAAATAGCTGTTTTTCAAAATCTAAGCCTCGGAGTTTCAGCAGGGAAAAGTCTCGCAGTCGTGGGACCTAGTGGTTCGGGAAAGAGCACGGTGATTGGACTGATCATGAGATTCTACGATCCGAGCAGTGGAAATGTCTGTATCGATGGGCAGGATATTAAAACCCTAAACCTACGTAGCTTGCGCAAGAAGATAGCGTTAGTCCAGCAAGAACCGGCTCTGTTTTCAACATCCATATATGAAAACATCAAGTACGGGAACGATCAAGCGTCTGAGGCAGAGATAATGGAAGCTACAAAAGCCGCAAACGCGCATGAGTTCATAATCAAGATGGAAGAAGGGTATAAGACGCACGTAGGTGATAAGGGAGTGCAATTATCAGGTGGGCAGAAACAGAGAGTGGCTATCGCAAGAGCAGTGCTTAAGGATCCTTCAGTGCTTCTGCTTGATGAGGCAACGAGTGCTTTGGACACAAGCTCGGAGAACGTAGTAAAAATGGCACTAGACAAGCTGATGAAGGGACGAACCACAGTGTTGGTGGCTCATAGGCTTTTGACCATAAGAAAAGCAGACACGATCGTTGTCTTGCATAAAGGAAGAGTAGTGGAGAAGGGAAGTCACAGAGAACTTGTTTCCATACCTAATGGGTTTTATAAAAAATTAACGCGTCTTCAAGAACTGGTGTGACCTAAGATCGTTGAAGGTTATCGTTGCTCATACCGTTTCGAAATTTATACTACTATTAAGCATATCATCAACAGATAACAGGCAACAAAAAAGTGCATAATTTTGAATTCAAAACATTAAGATGTATAATGTTAAAGAAGGAAAAGATGTTATAATTAGCCAATTTTATACAAGAAAGAAGCATAATCTCGTTGTATTAGAAACAACGATAGTTATCAAAGTCTATAGAGTGGTCACACACACATATATATACAACACGAACCTCCTTTACGAGCGTGAGTTCCGACAGACAGGGCATGAACCATGAATCTTAAGCCACACATCGATACATTCGACATGGAAGCAGTGATCATATTCTGGTATGAGCCGTACAGTCTCTTTACTAACATATTGTGATAAACAAATGGGACAATGATACCATTAGTACCAGGAAGCCTTGTACTTTCTCCCAACTCCACTTTCTTGTATGACTCTATCGTTGTCTGGTCAAGACCTGTTGTGACCACAACTACTCTTGGTTGTTGCGTTGTGGATCTGGCTGCAGTACCCACATTATCTCTTCTCTGAACCACAAACCTCTCATATCGGGATTTGTAACGGATAGCAATACAGATAGAGAAGACAGTGAGACCTCCAATTGCGCAAAGGGTTATAATTATTACTCGTGATCTACTACTTAAATGACCTGTTCAATAACGTTTCAAGAGATTGTTTAAACAGTCAAAGTGAATTAATTTGGATTTTTGTTATTTAATAGATCAATTCGTCATTGCCAGATATAATATTTGTAACTAGGATTTTCTATTCCAACTAGGATTGTTTTAAAAACACCTAAACCATGGATTTGAACTTTTGCAACAAAACTTCTTTGGCCTTGACGAGAATGGAGTTTTCTTGTATTATAAGGAATTAAGAAGAGAAAGCAATCAAGATCGTACCAGGTAACTCGCTATTGGTACGTCTATAAAATAATAAGGCGATAAAAGGCGAAATTCTCCCTATCTCAGTCCTTCCTCGCCATCGCTGGTCCCTAACCGCCACCTCCGCCGAACCCAATGGTCCAAAAAAATGAAACCCCTCGCAAGTCGGTTCTCGCGCCTCCTTCTCAGCCGAAGCCCTCAACCCCTGTTTCGCCCTCCAAAGCATCTCTCCCACCGCCACTGACGATGTCTCAGCTACAGTGGCGCTCCCTGTAGTCGCCACCTCCTCTATCGTTCTCCAGTCTAGCTCCACAGAAGTACTTGAAGACTTGGCGAGCCTTAATTTGGATGAAGCTTCTTCCAAAGCCCCCAATTGACCACAATCCAAGTTGGGCAAATCTGGTTAATCCCTCCGGCACCAAAATGCAAAGGAGAGGCGTCCCATCCTTGTTGGAATCAGGTGAGGTATGTGTTAAACTTCCTGACGAGGTTGTCACCAGGAATAAGAACAGCTGGGCTAGCTTTATATTAGCTCAGTTCCATGGAACGCCTCCTTCTCTGGGTGCTCTTCACGTTATCACCAATAGTATTTGGAGCCAGAAAATTAGAGATATCACTATCTCTCCACTCACGGACAAATTCTTCTTGATACAAATACCATCTGCTGCTACTTGTCAAAGGGTCCTAGCTCAGGGAATTTGGCATATCCAGAAGCAGTTCATGTTTGTTGGGAAGTGGGAACCGGGAATTGAACCTGAAATCCCTGTCCTCACCTCGGTTCCAGTCTTTCTGGAATTCCACAACCTCCCAGCTCAATACTACTCGGTTCCAGCCTTTGAGCATCTCACGGGAATGATTGGGAAGCCGCTCCATCTACACCATGCTACAACAAATATGTCTAACCTCCAGGTTGCTCGGGTCTTCACAGTTAATGACCCAACAAAACCGCTACCTGAAGCAGTAAATGTTCAAGTCTCTTCCGGGAAAATCAAAAGGATCGAAGTCACTTGTCCTTGGCTCTTTCCTACTTGTGAATTCTGTAAACAGATTGGTCATACCGTAAAGAAGTGCCCCATGACCCCTATAACTTGTTCGAATTGCAAATCCCCAGCGCATGTTATTGGCTCCTATCCTAGATTGAAGAAACCATCTATGCGCCAGGAACCTCCCACAATTCCCTCAAATCAAGCTGCTTCTTCTAAGGCAAATACTGCCTCAGTTCCGGTGCAATCTATAGTCTCAAAACTCAAAAATGTTGTGGCAGTCCTCCCTGATAATCCTGGAAGCTCAACGCTGGTAGTCCTTGCGGACCATACTTCCTCTAAGAATGAACATGCTAGTAAGGAAGCTCCGCCTCAGCATACAAAATCTCAGTATTCATCGGTAAAAGAGAAATTTTTTGTTAAGAAAAAGCAGAGTATCACCCCCAATAAGGGAGCATTGGTGCTTAAAACCCCCCAGGACGTGTTAATTAAAAAAGCAACAGACCCAGCTGCTTTTTTCAATAAAGGGAAGGAGGTAGTCTACTCTTCCTCTTCTGATGCAGATAATAGTTCCCCTTACAGTCTTTGCTCTCGAGATTTGTCAGCAGATGGCAAACCAGAAGACGATGCAAAATTTATGGAATTTATCTGCAAACGGCGGCAAAAGCAGCTCGCCAAGAAAGGTTCTAAACGGGGCTCAGTCCCCAAACTCTAACTAGTATATAAATGGTGGATTTTTTTTGTTGGAATGTTTGTGGATTCAATGCTTTAAACGATGGTTTAAGCACAACAAGGCGCCTTTTGGTAGTATTATAGAAACAAGAGTGCATCAAAGTAACTCACTCGGGATTTTGCAACCACCTTTCCAGATAGATCTTTTGTTTGTAATTATGAATTTGTTAATCTTGGTAGGATTTGGATTACTTGGGACTCGGCCACGTCGGTTAAAGTTATCTTTAATTCAAACCAATTAATCAGTTGCATAGTCAAGCTTCCCTATATGAAGCATGACTTTGGTGCATCTTTTGTTTATGCTTTTAACTCCAAAAATGATAGGAAACAGTTATGGGCAGACCTTACCTCAGTTCACTCAGATCCACGAATGCTCAACAACCCTTGTGTCACTATGGGGGATTTTAATCAATCTCTTAATCCAATTGATGATGCCAGGCCGTCGGTTAAACTCTCAAGGGGAATGAAAGCCTTCCGAGACTGTATCGCAACAAGCAGCCTCTTCGACCTCACTTATAAGGGAAACCACTTCACGTGGTGGAATAGCCAACAAAATTATGTGATTGCCAAGAAACTAGATCATATTTTGATTAATGAGTGCTGGATTCTTACCTATCCTCTGTCTTTTGGCGTCTTCGGTGATCCGCTAATGTCAGACCACTCCCCAGCTTGTGTACACTTTGGAGAGTTCAGAGCTCCTGCTAATCACCCCTTTCGATGCTTGAATTTTATTACCCTACATCCGGACTTTCTCGATATTGCTAAGGGTGCTTGGGACGAGTCAGTGGTTTCTGGAACAACAATGTTTATCTTTGTTAAGAGACTCAAACTAATAAAGAGAGTGATGAAAACAATCAACAACAACCACTACTCTAGTCTGGAAAATAGAGTAGCTGAAGCTTTACAAGACCTAGTAAGCTGCCAGTCACACTTACTAACTTCTCCTTCCGAGGAAAAGGTGATTGCAGAGAAGAAGGCTCATCAAGTTTGGTTCAATCTGGCTACAGCGGAGGAGAGGTTCCTCAGGCAAAAAACCTGTGTGCAATTGGGTTCAAAGTGGGGATATGAACTCCAAATACTTCCATAGAATGCTGACAGCTAGAAGATCTACTAATCAAATATCATACTTGTGCGACGAGAATGCATCTAGACTGGAGGATCCCGAGGAGATAAGTAATCATTGTGTGACCTATTTCCAAGATCTCTTAGGTGGCGACACACATCCCATGAGTCCGTCTTTAGTTAATGATATTTGCCGCCTCACAAAATTTTGTTGTTCTCAGGAGATGCAAAATTTGCTCACAGCTCCCTTCCTCCCTTCAGAGATTAAGACTGCAATATCTTCTCTTCCAAAATATAAATCCTCGGGGCCATATGGGTTCACTGCCGAATTCTTCACGGAAGCTTGGGCTGTTGTAGGAACAGACTTCACGAATGTCGTTCTAGAGTTCTTCAAAAACGGGAAGGTCCTTAAGCAATTAAACGCCACATCTATTACCTTGGTTCCAAAGATGCTGGGAGCGGATAAGATTACTGCCTTCAGACCAATCTCCTGCTGCAATGTAATGTACAAAGTCATTTCAAAGCTGCTGGCAGCGCGTCTGCAAGTATCCTGCCAGCTCTTATTAGTAATTAACAATATGTGTCTGTCCAAGGGAGGTTACTAGTTGAGAATGATCTGATGGCAACAGAGCTTGTGCATGGTTTCAATCCTAAAACCATTTCACGAAGAGGTCTCCTAAAAATAGACTTGAAAAGGCCTTTGATATGGTCAAATGGGAGTTCATCCTCACCTCCATGAGAGGTGCTGGGTTTCCGGACATGTACTTGAACTGGATTACAGAATGTTTGACGACTACTTCCTTCTCGATCTTGATAAACGGCAGTCTCTGTGGTTTCTTCAAAGGTTCTAGAGGACTGAGGCAAGGATACCATTTATCTCCTTCTCTCTTTCTCATAACCATGAAAGTTTTTGGTCATCTCTTAATGGAAGAGTTCTCTGCCCAGCGTATTAGCTACCATCCGCTAGCTAAGGACCCGAAGATCACTCACCTTGCTTTTGTGGATGATCTAATGGTTTTCTTTGATGGTACAACATCGTCTCTTCACAGTATTATATCTTCTCTTGAATACTTTGAAGAACTGTCTGGGCTGGTCATGAACAAAGGAAAAACATCTTTGTTCTCGGTGGGAGTAAATGACAGTGAATCACAGGTGCTTAACTCTTATAGATACTCGAAAGGTTCCTTACCAGTTCGATATCTTGGCCTTCCCCTCATGTCTCAGAAGCTGAGGATGTCTGAATATTCTCCTATTATTGATACCATCTCTGCAAAGTTTAACAGTTGGACGAACAAAACTCTCTCATTTACAGGTCGTTTGCAATTCCTCAAGTGAGTGATACACAACTTCTTGAATTTTTGGTGCTCAACATTTTGTCTCCCCAAAGGTTGTGTTAAAAGGATTGAAAATTTGTGTTATCGGTTTCTCTAGTCAAGTCAAACAGAAAATAGAGCAAAGGTCAAGGTTGTTTGGAGCAAAGTCACCCTTCCGAAGTCTCAGGGTGGTCTGGGCCTTAGATGTATCTCTACTTGGAATGTAGTGCTCAACCTTAGACTAATATCGTTATTGTTTTCCATTAGTGGCTCCCTTTGGGTAACTTGGAACAAAAAGCATAGGTTATCCAAACACTCTTTTTGGGCTATAAAGAAATTGCAGTCTCACTCGTGGATTTGGAAAGCTCTGCTTACCCTTTGCACCATTGCTAAGCAGTTCATCACTTGTGCTATTGCAAATGGTGAAACAACTAGCTACTCGTTTGACAATTGGACAATCGGGGGTCCCTTAATTGAAGTTGCAAGATTCCAAGGACCACAAATCATGGGCATTCCAAGCACATCAACAGTTGTTGAAGGTTGTATTAGCCAGGAATGGATCCTCCCTTCAGCTAGAAACAGAACCACAAGTATGAGGCTCATGTGTGAGCACTTTACACGGTCTCAGGTCCCTCAGTCATCACTAGGGAATGACCACTACTACTGGAGCACTCCTACCTCCTCCAAAGGTCAGTTTTCCTCAAAAGAAACGTGGAAAAGCCTGCAGCCTTCCCACGCTCCTGTATCTTGGGAAAAAGGGATCTGGTTCAAAGGCTTTGTGCCAAAACATGCCTTCCACTTCTGAGTCTCCACCTTAGACAGATTGTCGTTAAAGAAAAGGCTCTACAAATGGGAAATCTCTCAAGATCCAGCTTGCTATACCTGTAACTTCTACCCAGAGTCGAGAGACCACCTGTTTCTATACTGTGACTTTAGCTCCAGTATTTGGCACATCATACAACGCAGACTTGGATCGAATGAGTTCATTTTCAGTAATTGGGAGCATTTCTTATCATGGCAGAAAAATCCAGGTTCTAAGGAACAAAAGCGGTTAAGGAATTTTGTGGTACAAGCCACAATTTATGTGTTATGCAAAGAGAAGAACCTCAGACTGCATAGCTCAGAAAATCTCAGCAGCATTCAGTGAAATATACAAAGTAGTCAGAGACATCGCCTTAGCAAGGTTATGTCGAAAATCCTGTGCGACTCTACTTTCGAATTAGTTCAGAATTGAGTGAAATTGTATTGGTATTGGCTCATCCTTTAACTTCTAAATATGTAAGCAATTAGAGGTTTATCCTTTCCCTCTGATTGTAACTACTTGTTCTTGTAACAAAACAGTCTTGATAATTATACATTTACATTTTATATAAAAAAAGATCGTACCGGGTTGATCATCAAAGCATTTAACTTCGAGGGAGGCCTTGTTTTTGAAACCACATCTCATATCATTCATTTCACAACCTCTGCAATTCAGTGAGTTCCATTCGAGCAAGAGATGTATATAATTGATCATGCTAGAGAATGTTTTCTCTTCATATAGCACATCTTTATATATAACATTAACTGGAACCGTTAGTCTCTTCACGATCTGACAAGAAGGGGGCATCGATTTTAACATATTCAGATTTGACGTGGCGAAGAAGGAAGATGTGGAATTGCTTAGGCCAACGTATGGAGATGGGAGACCAAGACGGCATCACGACCTCATTAGGACAGGTCAAGAAAGTGTAGTAAACACTAAAGCTATAAGAGAAAGGAGATCCTGAAGTATTGAAGGATAAAAGCCTTTTAACCAAACAGTTATCAGGGTTGCAGATGAAATATGCTGCTTCATATAGTCGATATCCTCTATAAGAAATGTTCCGGACATTGGGAGCTCTATGACAGTCTTATTGAGGTCATTGAAATGGAGATCAAATCCTAAGTGGCAGTGACGGAGCCATGATTACGCAAATAAGTCTTGACAATATTCATTGCAGAGAACCATCTTTCAACAGTTGTAGTCGAAACTGATAGAATTAGAACCAACTTTAAAAGTCGATAAACTAAAGGGTGAGATATATGCTTTTTTTTCTCCACCATAACACGAACAAGATCACCAAGACTTTTGAAACTACCAAATCTTTCATCATGTTGTACATTATCAAGATAGATATGAGGATGTTGATCAAGAGATTTGCACTATACAAAACTAAAGTCATCAGTATAAAAGTAGTTCTGAATTTACCTCATTAAAATGATCATTAAACTGTTGAAGTTGCATGTCTAAGAGAATTTGGTGGCGGTTTGACACTCAATCAAGTGTATCTCGCGTGTTATGCTTCTGATCTAATATGCTTCCTCACGCTCCAAATATTGCTCCTACGCTGATCGTTTCATCCCAATGTCTTCATGAAGTCCAAAATCCTCCAAATAATGCTCTCAAAGTACCTAGAATCACCTCCAATGCAATATGTATGCGATGCAAATGCACAATGTTCAAATGAACCTAAAAATACTCTACAATGATGCAAACACTATGTATATGTATACTAAATGTGCTAAACAATGCTCCTAAATAGACTAAAATGCAGATATATCAGGGTTTAAATTTTAATTTTATATTGGGCTAAGTAACTTTTTTATTGGGTTAAAGTTAAATTAGAATTTGATGGGTGTCAACCAAAATTAAAGAAGGGGATCAAATATTAATATATATATTGAAATCTATGGGTGTCACATGACACCCCTCCCTTCCTAATACCTCCGCTGAGTGGCCGCAGAAGGGAAAACGAATGGAGATTCCAAATAGTCCACATCTATTGTAAAATGACTCGAAATAGGATGCACATTTTTTAGAGATGGATGCGTGTCGGAGAGGGAAGATGAAGAAGATAAGAAAAAATAAGAGGGAAGACTTGTTTTGTGAAAGTCATCATGTGGTTTGTTACTAATGGAAATGTTTAAACGAAAGATTATAAGAGAGCAACTAGTTTTGTACTCCCTATAAGGAAAGTCAAAAGATTGTATGTATGTCTTTTTAGACGATTAGTCAGATAAAGTATTATATTAGCTTCTGACACTTCAAATTGCTTGGATTAACCAGGAAACAGCCAACACATTTGCTCCTAGAAGATTAAGAAACGGTCCTTTTATAACTAGAGAAGTTTCCAACGTACATAAAGGGGCCAGTTACAACAAAAAAGGAAAAGGGTGGCCAAATGAGACAAGACAGATCTATACATTTACGAGACTGTGAAAGTAAAGTTCCTAACTTTATAACTAATACGAAAACTATGTGACAGAGAGTTATGGGTACGAAGCTTCACTAGCTTTCACAAATCTGCCTCTGACTCGCAACCTCGTGTCAGCTCTTGCCTTCCTCGATTCATACCTTATTGTCTTATCATATCTGTTGGCACCAAAGATCCAGACAAAGGGAGAAATGAAATACGGTAAGGTTCTTGCGAGAGGTGGGCAATAGAAAAATAACCGAAAGGAAGAAAAACGCAGCATTTTACCTTCGTGTTTTCCTTTTTTCCTTGTAACGCTGCATTGCAAAGCCTCTGTTCTGAGCCAGCCGTTCCAAATCAGCCTTTGTTGCCAGTAGTCTTGTGGTCTTACAACTACTTCTAGCAATGTGCTCCGTGAAATGCAAGTCATTTGAGGAGTTCGAAGCTTTCTCAGAGCCGAGGGTAGTTGGAAGTTTGTTGCTCACAGATGTTGCTGGTTGTACCTGGCATGAAGTTGATCGCTTGTAGTCGTCCTGCAAAAGAATCCTAATCAGCATCACAATATGTGTATGTAAGGCTTAATGGTTACATTAAAGTTTCCTAGCACATGGACATCGTAAGCCAACATGTTAGAATTGATGTATAATCTGAGGTAAAACAAAGAAAAGCAAATCATTGTAACTTATTTCCAAGTGGGTTTCATGTTCTAAAATCTATCTCCATAACTAAAAGGAGTCACTGTTGACAACAGTTTCCGGGAAGGAACTGGAAATAAGATCGTATGAGTTCTCAAACACTACTTTCTTCAAGATTTTGCACGAAGGCTTGAAAAAACGTTAGTTTACAAGGTTAACTCAAACCACGAAGGTCTGTGAGAAGTATTACCTTGAAAATTTCTTTGACACCTTTCGAGTTAGTGGAAAGAGTTCCACTGATGGGGTCAGCAAAGTTGTTGATTGTGAACGAAGCAGCAACTTTTGTTTCATATGCAGTTTCCACTTGAGTAGTGTCCTCAGATTCCCTTGACTGTCCCAAGTTAAAATCCCATATCTGCAAGTTTAGCGCACAGGTTAAGAAACTCAGTTCATTAAATGGACCTTGTAGATAAACCATAAGACCACACAGAGTGACTCTATACTTGTCATTCTATGCACACACCAAAAGAGAAATAAGCTGAACCTGAGAACTTTGGCCACCGTAAGGATTAGTAGCATTCCACTGGAAAGGTGAAGGCTGCTGGGTAACTCCTGCTCCGACATTTATATCTTCAGCATCTCTTATCCATTCCAATTTCTCCGTCATCTCCGGAACCATAAGCCCTTCTCCTCCATCTACTCCTTCTCCTCTTTCTCTTCCTTCTCCATCTCCATCGCAATCGCCGTCACGGTCACAGTCATCATCACCACCATCAACGACACCATTCTTAAGCAACTCTTCAAGCTGTTTACATAACACCTGCTTATACCTCCCACAAGAAGAAGATCCACGTTTCTTAAACGTTGTATCGCTGGGAACCATCAATTCCTGTAATACATTAGATCCCGAAACCCATGAATCCAACTGCATCCCAAAATTCTGCATCATCATCATCATTGGCACTTGATTCTCTTCTTTCTTCCCTTCTTCCAGATCAAGTCTCCATAAAGCAGCAAGCTCCAAAGCCGATGGACATCCCGAAAACCCTTCCACGGCGGAGCGAACATGAGCATCGGAAACGGAACAGCTTCCATGAACATCCCAATCGCACTCCTGACAGAGAACGAGATTATCGGTCAAGCACCGTACAGAGACTGGCTCGTTACCGCAATTATCGCAGATCTGAGATCGCACGTGCTTCCTCGACAAAAGATTTGCCGTGTGCACGTGCTGATCACAGGGCAAACACAACTTCGCCGAATCAGCTCTACAAAACAGAACCGCCGTTCGCTCGCCGCAGAAATCACACGGCACTCTCTCTGAACTTCCCATGACTCCCTTAATTCCACTCTCACTCCTGAGAAATTCGAAAACAAATTGGAATTTTACTCAGAGACAAACCGACCTAAAGAAGATGACAAATCCATTTCTCACAATTTCCATTTCGAGCTTTTTTTTTTTTGGGCTGGGGGGATTTTGTCAGAATTATCTGCAAATCTTTGGACAGAGAAAAAAAGCTGTATGAATTTTTAATTACATGAATCTCTAATTATTGGACCAACTAACATACGCGCTAGGGTTTGGGATGTAATCCTCTGTGTTGCGTTGTATGGAACTCAGTTTATAAAGTAAATTGTTCAGATCGAGATATATTAAGATCTGACGGTGTAGCAACGTGCTGAAAAGAATCGCCATCATCAGACAGCGAAGCTTCCGCTTTGAGTAACTGTAGGTGACAGAGAATCTATCGAAAAATATCTAAACCTTTTAAAATTTAAAATATCTTTTTTATATTCTGGTCTATTTAAGTTTATAAAGGGAAAGTTAGATCAAAAGCACATGATTTTTATGGGATTAATTCTTACCGTTAATAGTAACAACTTTTTCACGCCTTATATCAGTGTAGTAACGGCTTAAATCATCTTTTTCGAGCATTTTAGCAAAATGTAGTTATCTGAAAATTTATTTACCGACACACTCGGATTCAATAAGAAAATTTATTTATTTTAAAGGAGATAATAATATCGTCTTCTTTGTAGGCCCGGTTTTTCACAAAAGATACATGCTTAATGTCCTAAGATACTTTCTGATTTATGTTACTTTTATTTTCTTTATCCATTGTATTTCAAAAAGTTTTAGTTTTGTTGTTATTTGAAGAAAAAAAGTCGTAACTCATTTGTGTTGTGCTGTTTCAAATATAAATATCTTAGAGTTGGTCAAAATTATATATCATCTTAAATCTTAATCAGTGGCAGGTTCATGTACAACTTATGCTAAGAAAGTAAGAATAAAAGTCCATTAAACCCATAAGCGAAGAACTACAAAAGTGGACTTCAAACATGGGCTAAGGCCCATAATGATAATGAGATAAACCTGACGAGAAGTCGGTGATAAATCAGATTACTTTGGGTATCTTTTCGCTCCCATAAATCTGATTTCAAAACCTGGTTCGTCGGTATTATGGTCCGATTCGAATCGGTGGTCTAATCCGGTTATGGGATTTGGTTATATTTTATACCGGAGTATTATCCGGCGAAACGACGTCTCGTGAGGAAACCCTGAAACCTAAGCGCCATGGATAAGGAGAGATACAGAAGCCACTGGGACGATCGTGATCGAGATTCGAGTCCCGACCATTCTCCACAACGTGAAGGCGGACGCCGTCGTGATCGTGATACGGATTCGAAGCGTCGTGATTCAGATCAACACCGTTCATCGAGGAACGACGATAGGGAAGATGAGAGAGATAGGGCTAGAGCTCGAGACAGAGGCAGATCTGTAGAGCGAGGCGAGAGAGAAGGGAGTAGAGATAGGGAAAAGCAGCATGACAGGTCTCACGAAGGAAGTAGTAAGGAGAAGGAAGCGAGGAGCAAGAGAAAAGATAGAGAGGAAGAGAACGGGGCTAGGGAAGGAAAGAAGAAATCTAGGTTTTCTGACGGGAATGGTCAGAGGAAGAGCAGGTTTGAGCATGTGGCTATGGAACCTGAGAACAAGAATGCTCAAGTAACAGAGGGTTCTGGGGCTATGAATTTTACCAGTAGCGTCCCGATTGTGAGTTGTTCTACCTTTTCCGTTAACCTCCTTAGTTGCAACTGTCTGTTTCTACTGCGAAATGCTGCTACTTGTGATTTCTTCAAATGATTCTTTACTAGCTCAACCTCAATAGGTTTCTGAGTAGAGAGTTTGATATACTCGTATTGTCTTGTCTCTGTGCAGGGCGCTTCTTCATGTAGTTCTATTGCATCGGGAACTTCTATGGCCCCTAGTCAAACTCTGCTCACTAAGGTATCTTCAATATCTACAACGGATGATAATAAGGGAGTTAGTATTGTCAGGTCTCATGAGGTTCCTGGAAAATCTAGTACAGATGGAAGAACATCCTCAACAGCTGGGAAAAGTAGTGCAAATTTGTCCCTTGATGCATTAGCGCAAGCTAAGAAAGCACTACAGTCGCGATTGGCGGACAAAGTGAAGAACCTTGCTTTGGTAAGAGCTGCAGATGTTCTTATCATATACATTCATTCTTCGCGCTAAACTTTGTATGTGAGTTAATTGCCTTTTTTCTTGCCTATGCAGCTTAACAAGGGTACCAAGTCAGCTGCAGAAGGTAGCCCACATATCAGAGTGCCATCATTGACTACAACTCCTGCTGCCTCTACAGGAACATCTTTTGCTTCACCACTATCACATGCTGGCCTTGTCAGTATTCCCAACATTGAAGCTGTTAAGCGAGCTCAGGAGCTGGCAGCTCGGATGGGATTTCGTCAGGATCCAGAGTTTGCTCCCGTAATCAACCTATTTCCAGGGCAGACACCCTCAGAAACGGCTGTCGCACAGAAACCGACTAAGACCCCTGTTCTGCGTGTGGATGCACTTGGAAGGGAAATAGACGAACATGGAAATGTGATCAGTGTGACTAAACCAAGCAATCTTAGTACGTTGAAGGTAAGTAGAGGCGTAGAGCTAATTAAACTTCTAAATCTTCTGTGTTTTGTTTCATTATGATCTAGCTTTCAATGTACTTGGATATTTTACAGGTTAACATCAACAAACAGAAGAAAGATGCTTTTCAGATTCTAAAACCTCAGCTGGAAGTAGATCCAGAAGAAAACCCCCATTTTGATCCAAGGATGGGTATTGATAAGAACAAGATTTTGAGACCTAAACGTATGAGTTTCCAGTTTGTTGAGGAAGGTAAATGGACAAGAGATGCTGAGAAGTTGAAGTTTGAGGTATGCATTGTCTTTTCTCTGGATTCGTTTTAACATTTTTCTTTGGTGGTGTAATTTCAGATGTCTCAATGTGTGCATTATTTATCTTTTCTGTGATAGAGTCAATATGGTGAAGCGAAAGCAAGAGAGCTAAAGGTGAAACAAGCGCATCTGGCAAAGGCGAAGGATGATATTAATCCGAATTTGATAGAGGTATCGGAACGTGTCCCGAGAAAAGAGAAGCCTAAGGAACTAATCCCAGATGTTGAGTGGTGGTACGTAAATTTTCTCACTTGGCCTTTTTGTTAATGATAAATTGTTTTGTTTCAATTTTCATTTGATTTGACTTTTACTTGGCATAATCTGAGGAAAACGAGTCATCCTACTTTTATCAAACTAAACTTGTAACATTGGGGCTATTGGTTGAATGTGATGAGTGACCATAATTTCAGTTTTCTAGCCATGGGTGGGTGATCTTCATCTGACCGCTTGGTGCTCTTGTTCCTGTTGGTTTAGTGTTATTTCTTTCTATTTTGAATTAGTCTCTCATTTCTTTTAGGTGGGGTATGTAGTATGTATCGAGTCATCTTCGGCATATTACTTCTGATAGTTCAATGGTTTTGTGATCACCACCAGTGACTACTAGTTGAATATGGTAACAATGAATCGACTTATGATTGTGAACCCAACTAGTCCCTTTCAATGCTAAGACCAAATAGTTAATCTGGCTGTTTTGTGCTTGCCATTTCGGTCTCGTATTGTTGTATATGTTCATTATGGGTTTTCTTAATTCATAAATGTTTTGTCTTAGGGATGCAAATATCCTTGTCAATGGCGTATATGGCGACATAGCTAATGACACCATTACTGAAAGCCTTCTGAAGATAGAAAAACTTACTCATTACATTGAGCATCCTCGTCCCATAGAGCCACCTGCAGAGGCAGCGCCACCACCACCTCAACCTCTGAAACTGACAAAGAAGGAACAGAAAAAACTACGAACCCAGAGGCGTCTAGCAAAAGAAAAGGAGAAACAGGAGATGATCAGACAAGGGTTGCTTGAGCCACCAAAAGCAAAGGTGAAGATGAGCAACCTTATGAAGGTTCTTGGGGCTGAAGCAACCCAAGACCCAACCAAGCTAGAAAAAGAGATCCGCACAGCAGCTGCTGAGCGTGAACAGGCTCATACAGATAGGAATGCTGCGCGGAAGCTAACTCCTGCAGAGAAACGTGAGAAGAAAGAGAGGAAGCTTTTCGATGATCCAACAACGGTTGAGAAAATTGTGTCGGTGTACAAGATCAAGAAACTATCGCATCCTAAAGCAAGATTCAAAGTGGAGATGAATGCAAGACAGAACAAATTAACAGGGTGTAGTGTAATGACTGAAGGAATGAGTGTTGTTGTGGTTGAGGGTAAGACCAAAGCGATAAAGAGATATGGGAAGCTGATGCTGAAGCGAATAAACTGGGAAGAGGCAGAGAAGAACGTAGAGATGGAAGATGATGAAGAAGATATTAAAGAAGAAGAGGATGGCGGAAACAAGTGTTGGTTGGTTTGGCAAGGAAGTGTCGGGAAACCGAGTTTTCATAGGTTTCATGTACAAGAGTGCTCGACCGAATCTGCTGCCAGAAAAGTCTTCATGGATGCTGGTGTTGCTCATTACTGGGATCTCGCTGTCAATTACTCAGACGACTAAAATCCTCCTCGTACTGTGTACAATCATCATAAACTTGAAATGTTTTTTAACAACCATAGGGACATGTCATTGCTGTTCCTTGAACATATTCACTTTAGTTCTGTCGTTGGTACTTCAGTTTTGAACAAGAACTGTCTGTTTTCACGACCTTAACGAGCTTTAGGCATTTGTTTTTTCTCGGTTTTCTATACTAGAAATGCGGTAAGCAATAGATACTTATTAAAATTCGGTTCAGTTTTAGTTTGATTCCGAAAACATGCTAATTAATGGGTGCCTATTAAAATCTTGTTTGGTTTTGGCTCCAATTTAGAAAAAGTGGAACTAAATTAGTTGTAAAATAATATTGGTTCGGTTTTGAATGGTTATTTTTTTAAAAAGGTTTTAGTATTCACTAGCTTATGTAATTGTTCGGTAATTTTTGTTTGTTGAACTAAGAACCGATTTGGTATATTATTCTTTTTGTGTAACAGTGGGGCACAAATCGATGACATGATTAATGTATTGTTTGTGGTAAGCATGAGCCGCGCGTGCAAGAAATAGGTCGTGTGTTGGAATAATACGGACCGACGTGCGACAAAATGCGAGCCTGAGTGCTCAATTTGTACCTGACAGCTACGCCTCCTCCAGCTTTTTCTTCACCCAACAATCCCACCACCACGTACCGTAATTCCAGAATTACCCTTGGACTCTTTTTTTGGTGTTCTCTTAACTAAAGAGTCTTCCTTTCATTTGTGTTCACTTTTGTTTTATTCTCTTCTTCTACTCTGTTTTTGGAAACATTCCGGTGACAGAGGACATGGCAACGACGCTAACAGAATATTTGGAGAGAACGATGCAGAGTTGTTCACTGAGTGATCGGACGAGTACTAGTATCGAAGATGGGTTTGGTATGAGCGACGAACATATCCCGATCTCAGATAGGTTCTTGGACTTCAATTCTAACATCTCTGTTCCTTCTCATCTGGAACAGTGTCTTGATCTCAAGGTAAAAGAAAACAAAGAAAAGAAATTTGATATTCCTTTTTAACTGTGAATTAAGTATCTATTCTCTGCAGAAACTTCGAATTTGTGTCAGATTGCATTAATTGCGGTACAAGGAGAATGAAGATTGTGTATATATACTACATTGAGAGATAAATAACTTGTTTTGTTGCCTTATAAATGAGATTTTGTTTCTATTGTTGTGTTGATCTTTGTGTTGCATTTATTGCTTCAAAGTTTGTCTCTTTTGTGTATAAATGCCCACAGAGTTTTTGTTTCAACCTTGATCAGGAAGAGAAACCCTAACTGAAAATTCTGGTTGTTTCTTTGTCTTTTCTGGGGGAATAAACATGACATTGTGATTTTCGGATTTGGAAAGTTTAGTTCTATTTAATTGAATCAACATAGGCTTGTTGCTTTTGGAACAAATCTTTTGTCTCCTTGATGTTTTTCTTTAATGGACCAGATATCTATGTTGTGTACAAATATACATACAGACACAAAAAGAGATGAAACTCTGAGGATTAAGTCATTGGCCTTAGAATCAAAGGAGTCTTTTTGATTTTTATCCAACTTTGGCATGAGATCTTGAGGTGGGTCTCTGTTTACAGACAGGAGAGATTTACTACAGAAGCTGGAACAAGGGACTGAGAGTGAAGGAAGATCGGAGGAAACTAGTGAGCAGGAACAATAATGCAGAAAAATTCAGCGGAGAATCGAATGGAAGTGTGTTTTCAGCAGAAGATAATTCATATTGTGCAACGGAAGAGTCTTCATCAGAGTCATCTCCTTCATCAAGAGAGAACCATAAAGGAGATGAAGAAGATATTCTTGTTGTTGCAGGTTGCAAAGCTTGTTTAATGTATTACATGGTCCCTAAGCTCGTAAAGGATTGTCCTAAATGTGCAGCTCAGCTTCTCCATTTTGATCAGCCTCACTCTGCTTCTCCTTGAACCTCTCTTCCACTAAAGTAGATTAGGATTGTTGTTGTTGCATTAAAGTTGGTCAATGAAGATGAGAGCACTTAGAAGTCGCTGGCTACGTTGAAAGAAAGAAAGCATAATGATTGCCATCATTTCTGTTCCTTGTTTTCCCATTTTAATTTATAAAATGAAACTTCCCCCTGAAATTTTGTTTTGACTCAAAGAAATATGACTATTATTAAATAAGTCTAATCGAACCATAATTGAATGGAATTTTCCCCAACATTTTCATTTTTTTTGCAATCATGGCAGCTCACGTTCATTGAATTGTAGTTGTTTATACAATCTATTCTTTATCAATGTAAACAATCAGCGAAGACTTATCATCATATAAATAACTAATGAGGCTTAATAATGTCACATTAAATGCTTTATATAATAATTAAAAGTCAACTTAACTATGGGCAAATTTCAACTCTCGAACATATATGTGTGGGTAAGCATATAGTTAGTCTGGTTTCTTTCTATTCCGACCATTAATATACACCTAAACCACTGTAAATTAATAATATTAGATTACACTAAATTAATATATTTTTACTAATTCATAAAATTATTAAGTTACCGATATACTAATTAAACCAAAAATTCAATTTGGGACCATAAAATTATATTATTTTATAAAACGTTTTAGTACATATAAATTTGTAAAATATTAATTTAAAGAGGTTATATTGTATTAAGCTCACATATTGTAATTACATGCTGTAAATTCTTTATATACTGTCCAATGGGCAAGTCAAGAACTTACTAGAATATCTACGATTTAGGTTTTAAGGTGAAACTACAAAGGTGAGTGATCTTAATTTGAAGCTTGCAATACGGTTTCCAAATGAATTAGCTGGTAAAACAATTCATGATTATTTGACACATTATCTTAAGGAGTTTTGAGTATGTTTATGAAATCCAACTGTGCAAGGCCTCTCGACCACATTAGCTAAAATTTGCTTTTGATTCCATTGCTCTTAAAAGCAAGTCATTGACATGAAAAAGCACGTCATTGTGTCGAGTTACCTTCTGGTTCCAGTTGTTGTCAACAACTTAGCTCTATTATAAAGCTAGAGTCTAAATTGATGATCTTTTCGTTTTGTAAGATCTTAGTAAAGAATATATGATTGGAAAATGTGATCCAAACTTGTATGCATAAGATTTATGTTCCATGTCTTCATAATAAACTCCTTTTTTGTTTAATGAGTATGATGCACGTATCTTATGCTCCTGCAACTATCACTCCGTTTAATTTCAAGCTCATATATATTTGGTTATGACTGATGAGAATGCAACACCTCGTACTGACCTTTTTTAAACCAACTATGATGTGACGTTTATGGCCAATAAGGAAATGAGAGGTACTTTGATAGGTTTAGTGGTTATAAGGTCGTCAAAAGTTTCTACTCTTGGTCTTGGACTTTCTCAATCCTCGCCACACACGCTACATCTAATCATAACAACTTTGAGAAAACAAAAACAAAGTTCATGCAGGTTTTTAAAAAAAACTTGGTTCATGAAAGTTTGAAATTTATGTTGTTTCTGAAACAACTTGTGTTTATCTTGTAGTTATGTTCCGAACATGGTGGACTTTGGAATATAACTTTGAGTAAAATGGGAAAAATGTCAAATTTCTCCTTCACTTTACAAGAAAATAGTCATAAACTAGCAATTTCCATTTAGACACATTAAATCTCTATTTTTTGTTAGTTTATAAAACTATTTGGTTTAAACTTTCTAACTTTAATATCAACTTCTTTTTAGTGACTAAATTTATCAACATCATATATTTTGTAATTTTTTTTGTTTTCATCTCAAATATAATCTTTAGTTTTTGCATTTATACAATACCTTCTTGATATATTGTGGTAATACATTTAACATTTGGGTTAATTTAGTGTAGTCAACAAAATTTTGAGATTAATTTTGGAAATCAAAAATAGTTGAAAGTTAATATGAAAGTTGGTAGTTTTCTTTAGTTATTTCGTAAACTAAGGTTATTTTGATTTCTTTTTCCGGAAAAAATAGTACATGATCGACAACTACGTTTGTAATCACGTTATTTTTAGCGATAGCAGGCACGAAAAGATCGTAGAATTTTTTTTATTAACATATCTTTTAAAAGTTTGGGATATAATTATCTCAGAATCTGATAAAAAGACAATTTTGGTACACCGAAATGAGTATTCCGATCGCATCTAACATGCATGCTCAAAAAGGTTGCTCACTACTTAAATATTGTTGTAGAATAATGCATCAAATTATATACTAAAAAGCTTCCTTACCACACATTTATTATTTAGTTCTAAACAGCCTTTTGTATTACACTAAAGTTAGCGAGAATTGGCAACGGAATAGTCAATCAGTAGTTGCGACGTCACACTTTCGTCAATCTTTACAACTATTATGTGATAATGTTTTTCTTAATATATTCCACTAACTAAGATTAATGAGCTACTAAGTTAGTAGATCGACTCTTATAGTCCCACAATGGACCCAGGCTAATCAGCTAGAGGATAACAGTCGCAAAACTGTATCTTTGGTCAATAACTAGTTACTATAGAAAAAACAAAAAAATCTGGAATAAGATATATTTCACTAAGTATTCATGAATTTATTTAGAAAGTACTGCGTTGGCAAGAAAAAAAAATTATCTGGAAGTACAGATAAAAATACACATAAGTTTTCTATGTTGGGCAAATGTTATTATTTTTTAAGTTTTTTTTACAACTTAAACTTCGTTGATATAAAATAAAATAAAATCATGTGGAAAAAATGTTTACAAAATTTACATTAAAAGACAACTGGTCAAATGATGTTGTTACTTTACAAATTTTCAATGTACCAGAGATCGGATCTCCTACTTCCAATAATAGAAGAAAGATTTAAAAGCTAGTAAACTAGCTAATAAAAAAAAAAACTAATAAGAAAAATCAGATTTGTACCTTAAAATTTTAGAAACTATATGAAAAGAAAAAATTTTAAATAAGCTTTGAAATTATGCAAAATCTTCTAAATAGGAGAGGATGCCGGCCATTCATCAATATATGTCACCATCTACAAGAAATAAAACATATTTTTTATTTTTTAAGTTTTGACAAAAGAGCAAGGTATATTAATAAAAAAGTTATTAATTTGTTTTTATATTTAGATTATCAAGAAGTTTTTAAACATATGACACAATTTATGTTACAGATTTATATAATTTTATTTTTTTACGTCAACTCGTTATGTGGAAAAATACTCCCTAATTATGACTCTTGGCTATTATCTATCATTCTCTGTCGACCACTACATATATGTCTGTAATTTGAGTTTAATTTGTACCAAGAGCTTTTACATAATAGCAAGTCGGAAAGTGAAAAAGTCTAAGCAGCAGCAACAACTTAGCAATTATATATAGACATAGCAATTATATATAGACAATACATGTGATATAAAATTTATTTGGATGATGTGGAAATACAGTAAAAAAATTCTTCTTAGTAACGATGTTAGGCTTTACGGGTAACATATTTCCTACAAAGTGAAAGGTGCCAGGTTTTGTGTCTCACTAGCGATAGAGAAGGAATTAAGCAACCGACTCTTGTCTCTAGCCCAAAAAAGATTATGAGATTCAGCTTAGAACTTCTTGTAAATTAAAAAAAAAAATATCGTTCTTCAAATTTGTATAGATATTTTCACCTAATATTAAAGTATTCAAAAGACTTCAAAAAATAGTGGGATTTATCTGAATCAGTTTTTACTATATGAAAAAGATAGTATGAATGCTGTCCTGGATGTAACATATATATGTACGAAAGTAAGTTCGATATAAATAAGTAAAAGAGAAAAATGGGAGGGTGGGGGGTCACATGGAGTTGAGAGCAAGAGCAGAAGAGTCCCCCACGTCCTTCTGTGGTTTTTGGCTCCTCGGGCTCTGCGGTTTCCAAAACACCATCATGCATGCCCAACTCTCTTTTTCTTTCTTTTCTTTTTATTTTAACATTTTTTGGGTTTTTTATTCTTTTCTATTTTTTATTCATCTCCATCTTCTTACAACCATCCAATATATAAAAACCCACAGTTTTTTTCCCAATATTAAAAATAATAATACACGCTTTACCAAATTCTACTCAGGCCACCATTATTAAAGGTTTCTTAAGGATTTTTTTAACTTATTTTTATTATTAAAAATTTAAGAAAACTCTTAAAAAAATCCTATGAAATAAGAAAACTTTTTTAATGGGTTTTCTTAACTTATTTTTATTATTTTACTATTAAAATATATTTTCTTAACTCACATTTTTCTTATATATAATTATTTAGTAATATTTAAGAAATTCTAATAATGTTTGCTCTCGTAATTTAATTTGCCTTACATGATTTCTTTATTATTACACTTTCATTCTCTCTTCACGCTCCCTTTTTATGGTTTCCTTTTCGTTTGATTCAACTTCCCATCATGCATGTAAATACATTATCAATATATATTCTTAAGTATTCTATATCTTATTATTGACATTTTGACAGATATTGTCATCATATTTTCTCTCCACTCTCTGCCCATTCCACTCGCCTCTTTTCTAATCTTAACCTTTTTATTTTATTATTTTCTCGACTCACTCATGCAGTACCCTTTCTCTATTTATCTCATTAACTGCTACTCAAGTACACCTACTTCTATTTTATATTAATTAATTTTTTATAAAAAAGAAAATTACAAGATAGATGCACGTACCTCAATTTTACTAACATCAAAACCATCAAATCTCTTAGTAAAAAGAAAGCATCGATTATGAAACTATTACAGTATAAGTTAATTAGTATATACAATTTATATAAAACAAAATACGTAAATCAATACACACAATAATTTTTGTTATAAATATAAGTATAGTCTAATATTTATATATTTGTTAACGGCTCGATATTAACAAATTCTTTTGTTAGGGTTGATAGTTGATACACATGATTAACTTATGATGATATTTCGGAAGACTTTTAATGAAAAGATAAAGTTGTAAGTCTGTTGAAAATAGTTTTAGGAAATGAGTGATTTTTATAGAAAACATAAAGGAGATTGCAATGATAGACTTTGAAGATTAAATTAGTTGACGATCATTACAAAAGAAAAAACAAAAGGATCTTAACATCTACTATGATATTTTTTTACATATATGTAATTTTTACATGAACTTCTGAGCATTAAGAATTAACTAATGACGAGTGCTTTTATCACTTTATGAGTAAGCTTTGTAAAAGAATTTCCGACCTTTTTTTTTCTGTTTATTGTTATAAAAAAATTGAAAATTATAGAAAGTGATGTGGATAAAAATTCAAATTAACATGGATTATGGTCTAAGACATTTATAAATTAATTAGTGAAGCATTAAAATATTTTTCCCTTCTGCCAAAAAAAGAAAGAAAGAGAAAAACCGACTTGAAAAAGATAATTAACTAAAAAAATCACAAAAAATCTCATCAAAAAAGCCAGTCAATTAGGGCTAAAAAATAAACTTTTGAAAGATATTAATAATTAAATATCCCTTAAAACAAAATGAATAACTTTGGCTGTCAATCTTTTGTCGTCGGAAACATGGCCTTAGAAAAAAGCGATTAGCTGGATCGATCACACCTAATTTTTTTCAGTCCTTTTGAGGTCAATAAAACCCAAATAAACTTTTACTGATATTATTAATATTGTTTTATTCATTTTGAGTAAGCAAAAGAAAAAAGTGTTCTCCTAAATTATATAACCTTTTACAGTACGTATATATGATCATCTCTAGGTACATGTAAAAAATAATTTCATAATTTCAGATATTTTTATTGAATTAAATCTGACAGACAGAGAGACTATCACACACTTCTCTTACATTCCCACAAGCTTCCAAACAAAGAGAATTAATGGAAAGTAAGATTTGCAAAGGAATAATTCTCTTCATCGTCCTCTCTCATTCACAACCCTACTCAATATAATATAATAAAAAATATTTAAAAAAAGAATTATACATTTTTAAATATAAATAAGAAAAACCCTTATCTTCTTCATGAGAATCATTTCCTCTCCCAAAAAACCATGCCTTCTCTAAGCCCTCTTCCCACTTTTCCATAACTCCTTATATGGCCCATGCCACTGGTTTCATATTAATCAGATCATATGACCAATATGGTTCCATTTGAAACCCTCACCGCTTTTCGGCGGTTTCACGGAGGCTATGATGGTGAGAGAAAACAACTATAAACAATCAAGATTCTAGTAGAGATACTTGTTCAATCTCCGATCCAATAGCAGAAGCTTCAACTAACTATTATAAGATCTCTCAATCTCCGGTAAAAGATGACGGATCCGCCGCGAAAAAACGACGTAGTTTGTTATATTAACATAGAAGAAGATAAAGATAAATCTTGGCTCCGGTTAGGTATAGGTCCCGAGGACGACAACAACAACAATATGTCGTCGTATAAGCTTCAACGTTGTTGTAACAAAATCACAAGTATTGGAAGAGAATCGTCTTTAGAGCTCAGCTTGTTCTCAACCGGAGCACGAGCTCAGCTTGACCAGCCACCAGAGCCACAATCGTCACAACTGTCATATCCTCGTGACCAGTTATTGACCATGCGTGGACCGTCTTCGGTTTATAGTTATAACCAATTGATTCGGCCTCAAACGTTGTTGAATCGTGGCTTTTTCTTATTCATCTTCTTCAAAGCCATGGATACCTCATCATACGGTGCCGTTTAGACCGATGAGTGATCGTGACGTCACTAACAAAATTAATCTTACCAGGAGTTGTTGTATGGAGGAAGGAGGAGCTGGACCAAGTTCCGAGTTTAGGGTTCTAGATCCTCCGAGAAGACCACATTCTGGTCTTTGGTTTTCTTCTTCAAGCTTCACAATTTCAGTAATTAATCAAAGAACTCTCTTACTTATATTTTTTTTCTTTTAACACATGAGAGTTCATATAGTTTTTGTGTGTATGTTTTTATGACATTGAATATTTGAATCACGCAGAGAAAAGGAACCGTTCTTGCCTCAAGTAAACAAAAGCTACTTGAGAATCAAGTAAGTCTTATCTTTTCATGTGTTAATATTAAAACTTCTTTGTTTAACGATTGCTTACATTAATTATAGACTAATTTATATTGGAATTTTGCATGGATAAGGGATGGGAAAATCACAGTTAGATTGCTAATTAAGTACCTTAAAAAGAAGCTTGAATTGGATAGCGAATCTGAGGTAAATATTTTTAAACTCTTAACTCTTTAATTTATATATGTTTTTTTTTAATAATCTTTGAAACATATAGGAAAATGAAAATGATATTAGAACTGTATCCCCAACTTATTAGGTCACAAGTCTGATGTCATGATGTCGTAACTTCTATAACTTATATAGTTCAGTCAAATCATAGCTATAGAGATATTCAAATTATAGTAATACAGTTGAGGGGAAACAACTTTCTCAATCTTTGAAAGCTACATAACATCCTCAATTAGGTGAAATTTTAATTAACACTCATCAATTAACCTAGGGTTCTGATTTATCATGAATCTAATTACTTTAATTAAAGAAATTGGAGAATTCATGATCTTTGGATAATAATATGTGATTCAACCAAGGTTTTTTTTTTTCTTCTTTCTAAGCAACTCTCTAATCAGAATTTTGATAACCTGAAAATCAGTCTCTATCTCATTTAAAAATTAAACGTTTTGAAATATAATAGTGGCTTTGATTGAGAGTTTCTCGAAGTACCCACCACCTTATAAATAATTAATCATTAATTAATGATTGTTACTATAATATACTGTATTTTTCATAGGAAACTGGACAACGAGAGAGGAACTATAACTGGTCATTTCATTAGTTTCAAGCCATACTATGTAGTAGTAGTTATTAATAATATTAATTCTGTAGGAAAAAATAAATAAAAACCAAGTCTGATAGAGTCAGCAAGCATGCTTGCTTTGGGAATAGTATTGAACCAGAAAGAAAAGATTATCTTAATACAGACATAGAAAAAGGTTACATGCGTAAGTGTGTAATAGATGCTCACGTTAATCAGAATTTACAGTAATCTAAGTATATTGCATGTTCCTGTGAACTCTAACATAGGCTCACAAATACATGTTCATGCCATATATACACACATATATATATATATATAAACTTTTTGTGCCCTACAAAGAATCATCTGCATGTATATAGGTCTACATATAATACATAGAGTACATAGCTCTTGTTCATTTATCAACCTTACTACATTTTACATGCTTTTTATAAAAAAAAATAGCGTCCAACAAACGTGTATCATTTTCTAAGACATTACAATGTAAACAGAAAAACCTTAAATATAAATGTTTCATGCATTAATATGAACGAGACTAATTTATTTTATATATATATATATATATATATATATATTATTATTATCTCCATGGTCTAGAATACTATGAATCAAAATCTAAATACTTCTTAATATAAAGAAACCTTGAAATTAGCATGATCAGTTTTCATTTCATATCAATTACAAAGAATGAAAATATAGTTT